>JAOBRG010379475.1:0-11266 GCA_027574985.1 Umimayanthus nakama
AAAGTTCATTCATTCGTTTGAGAGTTCCATTTTGACAAGAAAAGCTGAACTTGTTTTTTTTAACAAGTGACGATGAACGAGCGAAGATTTATGAAAATGCTTTCCAAAACGACTTACAGCGGAAAATGTTCGATGCTTTTATTTTTATTGCTATTAAATTCATTGAAATTAAATGTTTGTCTCTATGCTTCTGATTGGTCCCTTTTAGGGGTAAAACTCAGCTTAAGCCACACCCAGATTGGTACCTTTAGGGTTCAATTGAAATTTGCTGCTAAACACATGCAATTTTCACCGTAAAGCCGAGTTTCCATGTAATCGTTCCCGCCGTTACTGTTGTTACAGTCGCGAACAAAATTAATCAGCGATGATAGTAACGATTATACGGAAACCGTGGCGTGCACGACAGGGACAGAAGCGATAGTAGCGATTGCAATTGCTGGTACCGCTCATGTTCTTCTAGATCTCGGCGATTGCATTTAGCGATTAGAGTTTTGCGACGGGAGCGATAAAGGAAAACACGGAGTTCCAATGTAGTTGCGATTGTATCGGATTGTAGCGATCGAATCACCTTACATTGCACCGCGCGCTAGCTGTTCGCATGTCTTTTGAAAAACGGCGTCGCAGACAGCTCCTACTGTGAGTGCAGATATTTTTTGTACAGAAATATTCTTGTCTTTACTGTTGGGGAAGATCGGCGACAATTTTTTGCTTAGGAAGCGTTCATTGCTTATAGCGGGGGGGGGGGGGACGGGGGAGGCCCTGGGGGCTGACACGATTTTACATTAAAATTAGTAAAAACACCTGACCCCCTCGAGTTCAGTTACAAAATACCATGAGCCCCCAAAGGCAAATACTAGAAAATCAAAGCTCCCCCTCTTCCCCAAGCAAATAAAAGTATGCAAGAGCGGGCCGTGAGTTCAGTTTCCTCTTTTTTTTAATGTTTTAGTTTTGGAACCTTTTAAACATTTTCAAACCAATAATGCCACCAAGATGGCCCAATTAAAAGTGGGGTAATTTGAAAAGGCTGTTGGTGTTTATAGCAAGATTGAAAGAAAATAACATTTCCAGGATTACATTCATTAAATGTTCCTATCTAGGAATTGAACACAAAATAACTGGTTTTACACTGCTTTTTGCACGAAAAAAGCTAGCCCCTCCCCCTACCTCAACAATTATTTTTGATGACTCCCCATCCGCCATTGCTAAAAAATATGATGTCCTCCCTAATTCTTTCCAGCCCCCCCCCTCCTCCCCTCCAGCCATAAATAATGAATGTTCCCTTACCCCAGAAGAAGCAGTAAAAAAGGTCCAAAATTTTGAGAACTACTGCAAACCTAAGCCACGCTCCCGTTGTCCTGTCGCTGAATGGTTTTGTTTGAGATGGGAGCGACTTTGTGGAAACAAGGTTTAAACTCAGTTCATTTTTTCGTTATTTCTCTCTGAGAATGATCCAAATATGTATTTTAAAGAAGCTAGATTTCAAAATTCCCCGGGTGAGCACCGGTCCCGGGTCCCCCTAGTGCGGGGCGCTCCGACAACTTGCGCCTATATTAAAATTCCCGAATAATCCCGAGCGACACCGCGCCGAGCGTTGTTCGATTTCTTCAATTTGTGACGTAATATCGAAGGAGAAGCATAATTTGCAGCTGCTGTTTATATGTTGAAAAACCTCAGTGAGAAGTGATTCTCTTTCAAATCAATCTCCATTTACTGCCATGGCTTCAGAATAACTTGAGTTCAGTGTTACATAACTCATTGGTGAAATTGGTAAGTCACTTAGTGTCTGGTTGTCATTTTTTTAATTGAAAATATAAATGATTCGATTGAGTTTTATAATACTTTTCCGTGATATCCAGTTCTAGTTCTACGCAACAACTTTGTTCTCAGGGTAACGAACACAGCAAATCTTGACTAACGAGATATACTAGAACTGCCTTTCTTGCACTTTCATACGGTAGCCATCCCATACATGTAACAACGGCGTGTGTTCGGGATCAGTTTTGGTGATTTTTGTACTCACTCGAGAGAATCGAGTTGTGTACATATATCAATATCTTTTTTTTGCAAAAGGCATGAAGATTCGATAAGCTTTTATGTAGAAGTTACGCTACTTTCTTTCTTAAAAGTTACGTTTTCAAGTTTCAGTTTCCTTTAAAATTTATCGAAGTTGTCGTTCTGTTTGAGTTTAGACGTCGTAAATGCACGTAAGTTTGTTTGGAATTTTTGAAAGCGGCCATGGTGAAAGTGACTATGTTGTTTTGAAGTGACATAGAACGTTTTATTTTTTTAGTGCATAGTTTTTGTTGCTTTTTTGTCCTAAGCTGTGTTGATACCCAAATTTATTAACCTACATGTTTTTCACTTACCGTGAAGCACTGGAACTTGCAAACGTTAATAATAGAGACATATTTGGATTGCAGACAAGAACCAAATGTCCAAATCTTTCAGGATGTCTGTACATATCACAGTTTTAAACTATACACATTTTTGCCACAGCCAAGCGATTTACATGTCCTGAGAAATACTCAAATCGTGTTTGATTTCACAACTCAGGCTACAAAACCTAACAGACTCAAGAATTTTTTTTCTAAAAAATTGTTCATATACACTGACATTACAATAAAATTCATCATTTTCAGGGACTACAAAACAGGGGGCACCAGGGGGCAAGTGTCCTCTAATATTTTTAAAATTATGAAGAAATAAAAAGAAAAAGTGTGTTGTGCCCCACCAATATTGAGTCACCAACGGTGCCTGCTCCTGTCCCTAATTCTGTAGATATGACACTTTATACCTGGGGTTATTACCAGGTGTTAAGAACATTTTACTATATATCACTTTTCTTAAACCAAGTTCATGAACCACAATGCCTTCCATTTAACTGATAATAAAGAGGAAGATCTATGTTGAACATATCATTTTGGAATTGAGCAAAATACTTTGGGAATATTATGGCTGAGAAGGCAGTTTTAATTTTATTGTTGCGATAGTCCTCTGGAAGTAGAATTTCTGGTTTGCGACAGCCAAAAACAAATTCGGTGTGGGATTTTTATCAAGTTTTGTTTTTTGTCACTTCAAAGAATGGGCATATCTTCGGATAGTCAAAATTGTCCAGAAATGGATAAAGAAAACCAGATAACAATCATTGCGTAAAATGGGCTTTCAACACTTGAGCATGGTCAAATGCCAATTGTGTCACTTTTTGGTGCTTCATTGTTAGAAAAACAATTTGTGAGAAACGACGAAACATTTTAACATGGCAGAAAAAAATCCATGATGCAAACCAGAAAGTTAACTTCTTTCAGCCTCACTCCTGACCATTTCTTTGGTTAGCTAGATTACACACTACCTTGTACCCACTTGAGTAATTTAATATTACTGAGCATTTCCTGTTATATCGAAAGATTTATGTGCACAGATTTCAGGATAATTGAAGGTCTTCAGTAGTGGTCACTCCATTCCCTCAAGATGTATTATAAAATTTCTAGGGTTAAAACATTGTTTGAGAAAGTAGAAGTTTAGAGTTCTAACTAATGGTGAGAGTGGGCTTGTTGTTCTTGAGAATGGGCATGTTCTTGAGTTCTAACATTTAGGGCTTGAGGAATAACTGTCTTGAGTATAAATTTCTCCTACAGAACTAAAATGGACATAAAAAGCTATTGGCATAGTTTGATGGTCCTCACTTTGATAAACTTCTACACGTCCGTTATATCAACTGCTACAGGATGTAACAGGGTGGAGAGCTGGTTCCCAGGCTCTAAACCTCAAACCACTCCCCCTCCATACCATATTGATGTCACAGAGAAGGGAACTGATAAAGATTTTACAGCTACAGGTACTGTAGTCTTACCGTTTCACTCAATGTTACTTAGTCTGTTATGTATTGTAATTGTTGCCCTATATGGTGGAGTCCAGAATCCAGTTGTTCAAAACCCTTGAAATTAACTGCGTAGCCTGGGTTAACTTTTAGCAACATCTATGGTAAGCAACAATCAGGTTTTCAAAAACCAGTCCCAGTGGTGGATCTAGAATTCTGAATTTGGGAGGGGGACACCAAAGAAGAAGATAATGGTACAGATTTCTAGGGAGCTCCCTAGTAGACATACTCCCTTTGAATTTGAGATTTTCTCAATGTTGTTTCTCACAGTTTGAGCACAGTGTTTTCAGTTAGAATTATAATAGGTAAACTTGAACTCAGGAGGGCCAACCAAGGACTTAGATGTACTCTTAGACTAACTTGTCATATTTTCCAGTTCTTTTTAAGAGCATCTTTCTTCTTGTTTTTCTCTTACTGTTTTCCCACATTCCACCAGCCTCCACTTCACCTGGATTCACACCTTCTTGTTCATAGAACTACTGTCTGAGTACCATATTTTTAGTCTAACTTAGACTATATCTGGTATTGGAAATTTCACCTTATCCTGATCAATATGATCTAGCCTCTTGGACATTTTATTTATTCTTAGACTACAGTCTGTAGTACTTAGCAAACCTGGGATACCCCCCCCCCATCCTATCCCACCTCCTGTCCGTCCCTCAGAGTAATATTATTTAGTATTATGTACAGTGGAACCTGGATTTTATGATACTCGATCCAACGATATCCTCGATTTTACAATAACGTTTCTTTCTCCAATCAAAGATACAGTAAAATGTATGAAAAAGACCTCGATCTCACAATATTCGATACAATGATTTCTTTGATTTTACGATGCAAATCTGTTCTCCCAAGGGTGCAATTTTATCTAGATACAACGATATAACTGGTTCCAGATATCGACAAACGGTGACAAACACAAGACAACACACATCCTACGCTCTTTAAGTAGAATGGAGGATGCGTTCCTGAGGCTCGATGTTAAAGGAAAGCAACAAACTTGACTTAAGGAATACTTTTGAACTGACTTTCGATTACTTTTTCGGTTTTAAGACAAATGAATGAACATACAGTACAGTCTGTACAGTAATGTGCTGTGTTTATGAAGCGTAATTCAGTGATCGGCCATACTGTACAGTGCAGAGTCTCAAATAAATAATAATTATTTAGTATAATAAAGAAGGTGTACAAATGATACTGTGTACATTAATGTACATTTTATCACAACCACAAATGAAATACAGTACACAGCAAAAAAATCATTCCAACTCGACCTCCATACAATGATATTTCTTATTTCACCTTACCTTAATATCGCAAAATCAAGGGCCTCTTTGCAACAATACCTTGATTTTATGATACATTTTTCCTCTCCCAAGGCACATAGTAAAATCCAGGTTCTACTGTAATTAAAATATTTTTGGGGGTACATTGGTGTTGTAATTTCAACTTAACTCGTAATTTTTTCTTGTGCTTTTAGTAAAAATTAGTAGCAAACCTGGATCATCCAGCCCCATTCCCCCTTGCCCCTCTAGATCCTTCTCTCAGAGTATATTATTTAGTTGTCTATTTTATGGTATACGCTGATCATGTTTTAACAAGTCAGCCGATATTAAGTGTTTCTTACATGTCTCCAGGTAAAATAAGCCACAAGTCTGGGATCACCCCTCCCCTCCCTTCTCCTGCCCCACCCTCAGAACTCCTATATTTTTTATCAGTCCATTATCTGGGGTACATTGGTCATGAATGTTTGCAAGTCAACTGATAAAAGTAACTTGTGTTTCCAGTGAAAATAAGTGGCATGCCTGGGTTTACCGGCTTTGCTCTCCATGCTTCAACAAATCAAGGTGTTGCTGTGGGACAATTTTTGGAGCCTCTTCCTCCTGGAGTTCAGTTTGCAAACTGTACGGTTTCTCTCCAGGTAAGTTGTGAGAAAAATTGTGATCTGTTGCTTGCTAACATTCCAAAGCCTAAATCTCAGTTAATAATTAAAATTGTGTGCAAATGTGTAACTGCTCAGTCTTTGAATTGGGTTTTATTTAGATTGTCTTCACAAAATAAAATGTGTGTTTTGAAGTAAGAGGTACTGTATTCACTCAGAAAGTGCAGGTAAAGATAGCTCATGCAGTGTAATTTTATTTAGTTTATACTGCTAATTATGTACATGTACAGCAAATGATGCTCCAACAACCTCACTTGCTTGATACAGTCATTTGATCAGCTCCTCCTTACCCCTCCCCCCTCATTCACCCAGAGACAGGACTTGGCTCGATACGGTCATTAATTTTGTCCAGCTCCTCTCTAACCCTCCCCCCTCACTCACCAAGAGATAGGTCTTTGTTTTCAAACTTTCTTGGCAAAAAACACATCATATGATGTATTGTTGCTCTTTGACATGTAATTGTTTTTTCTGTGACGATTTGCTTTATTCTTGTTACCAAAATGGTTTAATAAGTAAACTTTTTTGTGTAGGTGATATGAAGAAAATTTACAATAAATTATTTAACTTAATTCCCTCCCCCCAATAGATTTTTATTCTTATTGAAAATAAAAGGTTAGGTCAAACTTTGGCACACTACTGCTCAGCTTTGGGTTAGCTTATTACTTTCCATAGCAACAATCAAATTTTATTTAAAATCTGTTGCCATGGCAACAGACATTTCACAACATGTCCACCATGGCCGTTTTGGATTTTTCAAAAAAACATTTGAGGCAAAATTGCAGCAACTTTCACTGAAATTAGTAGAAAACGTGTGTTTGCAGCCTCAAATAAGAATTCACACTGATAGCAAAGAATAGAGACTAAAAGAAATCATCAAAAAGTTGTAGATTTCTGTTTCAAACTTTAATTTACACAATTAACTATGCATAAATTATAAATGATGGGGTACTGAAAGTTTCTTTTTGTTTGCTGAAAAGTTAAATTTTATTTCAGAAAAAAACTATATGGGGGGTCAATTTGACAACCCCTTTCAATTGATGTTTAAATGTTAATATGTCAAATAACTGAGGCAGCTCTTTGTTTCATACTTTACAATTATTGTGTATATAGAGAAGTGCTGTGTACAACACCAGCAGTAATCAGAACTGGACTGCTGTAGAGCTGCGATGGAAGGCTACAATCAATGAAGTTGTTGGAAGGCCAATCAAATTCAGGTTTGCAAACAAGTGACTTAGAAGTGTGAATACATGTGCTTTATTACTTTAGAATTATGTTGCTTGATTTCATTTTGTAAACCTTAAAATTAGAATACAATAAATTGAACTTGTTTCCTGTTCCCAACAGTGCCAGCATTGTAAAAGATTTCGGGATGTACTGGAACCTCAAGACATCTGCTCTCCAAGTTCCAGGTACGGTTAAATTGAGATTGATTTTAATTTTTAACTCAATTGGTGTGGTAAGTTTACATGCTAAAGTAGTTGGAATTAAGACTAGGTCAGTGTGTACAATGACTCTCCGAATGCTAGCAAATATTTCTGTGAGCTTTGTTTTCCTACAAGAAAAAAAAGATCAGGTACTGTATGTGTAACTGAATCAAAACAAGGAATTCAATGAGTGCTATAATTATGGAACTTCTTTAGTTTTGACTTTTTATTTGGCATGCAAAGTTCCTGGAGTAATGTTGAATTGTTTTAGGACAAAAATTCCCTCGATTGGGGGGATTTGCCTTGCACTGGCTAATTCAAAACAGTAACTAAATTATGGAACTATACAGTTATACTAATTTTGGTATAATTATATTTAATTTGTTGTACTCAGTATGTAATTAATTAATTTTCAAAAGATAAAGAAAACTTGAAATTTACAAATTAATTTACTGTCAGAGCCCAAGCTCTCTTTAAGGGGGGGGGGGGTTCAGCCCCCATTTCAGATTTTTCCTGGTGCTGTTTTTGTATGTTAGAAAAGATCATCATTTAATTTCAAGATTTGCCTTGAAGTTCCCTGTGGTCCCTTATTAATTTGTTCATATGGGAAAAAATTGGGGTTGCCCTCAGATTGTGAGGAGAAGGCTGGGAACAAGAAATCATGCTTTTTCTTTGTTGTGTCAATTCATGCTTTTATGCTTCTGCCACATTGTTCCATCGAGTGATAGTGACTGAAGACTGTACATAGTCCTTGGTGCAACTGACAATTTCGTTTGTTAACTTGTTTGCTTCAAATCCCGCCCTACCAAACGCAGTTTGTGCCGTACCAATGTGCTCAAACTGGTGCAAGAAGTACAAGAATGAGAGAGGTTGTCCCACTTGCAAGTGCGAAGGTAAGTGCCATGAAAATAATCTCATAATGTAGCAGCTGCAGTAAGTTGTTAGAGTTTTACAGGATTGATTTGTTCAGCAATGCGAACTGTCTGTATCAAAGAAACTCTTATCTTTACACTTATACATTCAAATGATTTTAGTCAAGTTTGCAACTTGTACAATTTGTAACTAGTGCTGTAAAGAAAAAGGCCTTGGTTTGTTGGTAATTATAAGTCACTTTAGATTCTGAAGCTAAACCGGAAGTTGTTCCTTTACATGTAGTATAGAAATTAAAGCCTTCAATGCTTAAACCAAACTTCTTTCCTAGTAGCAGAAAACCTGGAACTTGTCTGACTTTTTCTTAATTATAAATCAAAGATGTGGGTGATGTAACTAATGTTTATACATACAGTATGTATGTGTGTACATAAATAACTGAGTACACTTTAACCTTTAACAAAGTTTAAGTGATTACAAAAATGGTAAAAAAGCTTTAAAAAGTCTGTTTTTTGTAACATGTATTTGAATCTTGTTTCATTTAAAGTCGGAAAGAAGTAGATTTGTCACTCACTCATCTTTCATTTCTTGATTGTGAGAATATAATGGCTATTGGGAAAGGTTGTATCAGACTGATTTTGATGCTTCAAACAAACACACAAAGCAAAGGCTGAACTTTGCAAACTCTGTACATTTCATTCCCTAGAACCTCGTGTTGTTGTCTATTGTTTAAATTTTTATTTTTTTAAGTTTAAGTTTATTTGTTAGAATACATCAAGGGTTGCAGGGTGCTGGACAGAATGGGCGATAAAAAGAGTGTGTTCCCTTGGAGATGTGGCAAATGTGAAACTCCCCAATCTTTTCAACCAGACTGTTATCAGATGTTATCAAAATGGATCTGAGATTGCTTGTTTCTTATATGTAAAATCTTTTGGAGGGGTTTTTTTCTTAGTGTAAAGGCATGCTTTGGCTAAGAATGCCATTGTACCTTTTTTACATACCCATGTGTCCTCCATGAGTTAATATACTTTGCTGTGGAAAAAGTTGAGAGGTGAGATAGCTTCACAGAGGGAAGGGTGGGAATGCAACTATACTTTTTCTTAAAGAGCTATGCTTTTGTCTCATTATTTCGTTTAAGTGACGAGTGAATGAACGCTTTTAGTACATGTGGTTCTTGGCATTTTCTGCCCTTACTCTGTAAAACAGACACGCAATATTTAGTTTGTTTGATATCTTGGTTATGTACTTCAGATCCACCCACAACAACCGTGTCAACAACAACCTGTGCTGTTCCAACATGCTCGAACTGGTGCAAGAAATACCAGAAGGACGAGAGAGGTTGTCCCACGTGTAGGTGCGATGGTAAGTGTCACAAAATAGCCTCAGAAGAACAAGTACCAGCTGTAGATTCTATTACACCGGGATAATTTCTCTCAACAGGCAAAGCCATTAATGTAGATCTTTGTACGAAGTTTAAGGCCCTGTCACACTTGTTGCGTATGAAAAAAACGTATTAGTTGCAAGCGTATGAAAATCATAAACTGATTTTCATAATACGATCAAGGTCCCATTCGGAAAATACAAAATTGTTCGTATACTTACAGTTTTGAACCTATGAGTAGCGTTATAAGTAGCATATCGATCACCTGCGTAAGGCCAGCGTACTTTACCTATGAGTAACGTACCTTTAGCGTAGCCCTTGCGCATTCAGCGTATTCCTAGCGTAAGCTTAGCGTATAAACCATACGTCCGAATACGCACAAAATTTTAACTGACATGCTTAGAAAAAGATACTCTGCCTCGCTGCATACCACCGTATGCGACCGAGCTGAAAACGTGTACAAGTGTGTCTAGTGTGTCAGCGTCTACCAGCGTGTGTTCAAACGCTGGCTTACGCTGTACGATACGCAGTGGTGTGACAGGGCTATTAAGACTTCACGGATAGGTAAAGTAAAGGCACAATTATTTATTGAGGGTATCACATTTACATCCACAAAATGTACTCTGACTCCCCCATGTGGCCTTCACCGCTGACCACATCACCAGCTCGTGGTCCAGTCTGTTAACATTCCATCGGGGGAATTAAAAGAACCCACACATTTGTCCAAGGAGGGTGTGACGAAAGCAGATCGCGTACATGTAAAGTTTACCCCTTGATCAGGCCAGGAATTGAACCCAGGACCTTCTGGTTGGCAGTCAGAGTTCTTACTAACTGCGCAAATCTCGCACACAAATCAGCTGTCAAAAATATTTATAAAAGGTGCTTAGATTGTGTTGGTCAGGTGATCTGGTTGTGAGTCAGGCCGTCTTGATGTTAACTACGAACCGTCCCTTCTTGTTGCCTGTTTCAACGAAAGTCGGGGTGAGGAAGGTTCTTTGCTCCTTTAGTAGTTTTGTTCGATTATGAGAACTCGTACTAGTACCGAAATCGGCAATATCTTTTTCATATTCATACGGACGTGTTTGGTAACTTTTAAAATTGTGAGTGGTTGTCTGTAACAAAGATCAAGTGTTTTCGGCTCTCTGGGGCCGCAGTGAAGTGTCTGTTGTCTGCATACAGGTATTACGAGTGGTTTTTTGAAGTGAATGAGTTTACGAGCATTTTGCTTCCAGGAACAAACGAAGTTTTCAGTCATAGAAGAGATGTGTCCGTACCGAGAGGTTCGACTGTTCACTCTTCTTTTCATAAGAACTATTTTTAGAAGAACATCAGGCTGAAAATAGCCCAAAACTTGTGATCAACTAAGAACTTATTTTGGTAACGGCACAAAACCATGATAATAAATTTTTTCTCGGCTAGTGTTCCCCACTTCGTCCGTGCAACATCGCCATGTACAGCTTTGTTAGCCTGCGGGCAGGCTCACTTTTTAGAGGATCGGGGGAAAGAAATGCGGAGAAGAAAAAAAAGGCCGGGAGCGGAGTGAGAATGGGGACTGGGAAAGAGGAAGTGAGCCTGCACGGAAAGCCCCCCATTTGTCCTTTTTACTTTGCTGAGACAGAGTAAAATTCCGATTGGTCGAGAGGTGTGAAGAGATCCCATCGGCCCAGAACACTGAAAGTTAACAAATGTATATCCAACATTAGTATTAACCAAACAGGTGGATAGCACTTTTCGCGCGCTCTGATTGGTTCATCAGAATAGGTATATCCTAG
>JAOBRG010379486.1:0-11265 GCA_027574985.1 Umimayanthus nakama
GACAACCTGGCTATTTCTTTCGTTATATTACTTCATATTGTAAGTGTGGTTTGATGCTGCGGTCGGTTGTCAAATCCTGTGGGTATGGCCCCGGGGCATTTTGCCAAAAACGCAAAAGCGCTCTAATGCCCCGCGTGCGGGTCATGCTTTTGCTCCAAATCCCCTGTCGACCCCTCGGGATGGCCGCTGATACATGCATTATTTTCACGTAAAACGTGATTCGAACTGACTTCTCAACTGCTCGAGTCATGATTTGACTGAAAAATTTCTCGTGAAATGAGAATTAAGTGGTTTAGTTTTCGTGAACAGTGATTTTATTTTATTTTCACACGTGTTCTGTTTTCGATCAGCTGTATATTAATACGGCTTCTCAACTGACATGTTTCTGGCTCCTTCCTCTGAACTCCTCCAAATTGGAGCACACTCTACTGTAGTTAAACCTTTCAAGGGTCATTGTGCTACGACCTAACTGTGGTCAAGACAGGAAAGGTAAAGTGAAAAGGAACTTCTGACCTTGTTCTTGCACTGCATGTGCAACAACAGGGATTAAAAACCGCTGGACATGTGCAGTAGGTTCGAGCTCATTCTTGAATAATGATTGAAACTTCAATAAAAGACAGATTTTGCAACTTTTTTGCAGTCACTGAGCAACAAAATACAAACGTTTTCAGAGTTACTTTTGTTACAGTCAGAAAAACATTTTCCTACAGATGCAGCATGTTGAGCAAGTCGAGCGAAATCGGTGCAAAGTTCTTGCTCAAATTTACTGTCAATGCCAGTCGTCTCCTGCAGATTGTTCTCTAAAAATTAGGAAGAGAGCTATGGACAAAACTTCAAAAAATAAGGACATGCCTAAAAAGATAATGTTCAAAGTTTCCCTGAAGACTTGAAAGGTAATGTTGAAAAACATATCAGATGTAACCCTCATATTTTTTTTGGTGTCATTTTTGCTTTTCACATTCAAAGTCTTCAAAGTTGCACGTGCATGTTTGATCACATCAATCCGCTAGCTCTTCATGACATTGACCAATAGACTTATAGTTACACCTCATCCTTACTCTGGTTACAACATATTAAAAAATGAGAAACGAACAGAAGTGGTTGAGGGAATGGCGTAAGTGCTTTTACTAGTGTCAGCACAATGATTTGTAGCTCTTTTTGAAGCGAAAACAAGGTGCCACTCTTGCACATAACTGACAGCGAACCGAGAGAATGAGATCGATCGACCTTACCTGAAACAGCAAGTGTTGGAGCTAGCAACAGTCTCGCATACGGTATTAGACTTTTTTAACATCAGTTTCGTTCATAAGTGCTTTGAACTGATGATGCAAGTTTACATTCGATCTGCAAAACCTGTGACAACCTGAGCTAGCATCCTAAAGCGAGCGAAATACTCCCGCCATTAACGATGTGTGCATACACTGACACAGGAAGATGCTTGACGACTTTCTTGGTGACATTTGTTTGAACATTGCTGTCTGTTTTTTTTAATCCATTCTTCATATGCCATTTAAAAGGAGTTCTTGTGTTCAATTTTCGAGAGTTCTGAGATGCAAAGAGAAGGAAGCGAACTGCTGCTGAGTGATAGATTTCTTTCAAGACCAAGGCTCTTGCTTCTCCATGCTAGTTTCAGTATTAGCTTAAGCTTTTTCTTTAAGATTTACTTAGGCCAAGTAAAAAAAAATTATAAGTTTCCTGTCCCCCTGCCTCCTTTTTGCATGCCTGCTCCTTTTTTATTATTTATTATTTTCCTTTTAAATTCTAAAAATACCTTAGCAAAATCTGAGAATCGTTGGTTAAAAACCCGATTCTGCTGTAAAGTAACCACAAAATACAAACAGTAAATCGCTTTTGATGAATTGATTCTTAAATATAAAATGTAATAACTGTATGAGACCCTTTTGGAAGTGACTGCTGTGAAATGAAACATAAAACCAGCGTGGATGTTAAGGAATAGACAATGTTGCTTCCTTTCTTGTGGATACAGTAAGTCTACAGGATCTCGAATGTTCTGATCAAGGAAAGGTGGCGAAGCAGAAGCACAACAGCCTTCAAGCTAAAATAGTGTTTGAGAAATAAATGAAGTAGTAGGAAAGTGCGGGTTCTAGCGCATCCGCCCTTCCCTACTACTCAAATTTGACGTATCATTACTTTTTCGCCATTATCGCCCAGTCAATCTCTGTTTAACAAATTATTTCACCAATTTTTTCGCGAAATTTACCGCAAATTAACTACAACCAGCTACTCAAAATTATTCATAAAAAGTTTGGGTAATTTCTCTTAATTAAATATTCAGCGATATTGATAACAATTATTTAAAAAGTTATGGAAACTAAAATTTTGTGCCATCATTATTTACTCAATACTAAAACTAATTTAAAATTTTTGAAAGTTTCAATAAATTGTATAAACAATGTCAAATCAATCATACAGGGAATTAAAATTTCTCGCTAAAACGGAAGGAATCAAGGGTTATTATAAAATAAAGAAAGCTGAACTTCTTGAAGAATTAGGGATCGGGGAAACTGCGGATACTTTGCGCAAGGCTATGGGCCAGAAGCGCAAAATAACTGATCAAAAGTTATTGAAATATTATTGTGATCATAATTGATACAAGTACCAGTGCAAAACTTGCAAAGGTAGTGGTTATTGCGAGCATGATACTCAAAAATATTTATGTAAAAAATGCTCAGAACTTGGAATTGGTGGGAATGATGTCTGCTGCTGCCACAATAATCGAAGATATCATTGTAAAACTTGCAAAGGTTTGGGCATATGTGAGCATAATAAACAGAAATCTTTTTGTCGGCTGTGTTCTGGTTCAATGATATGTGAACATGATAAACAGAGGCCTTTTTGTTGGTTGTGTTCTGGTTCAATGATATGTGAACACGAAAAACGAAAAGACAACTGCAAAATATGTTTGAAATTAAAGAGTCCTGAAAATACAGATTCAATTAATAATTAAATGGTTGAACACTATTTTTAAAATTATTCCATCGTGTGTGGGAAATCAAAACATTACAATATTTATCAAAAAAGAAACCACGTTAAACCCGCGGCAGAAATTGTCAAAATAGCTAGGTTAATTTTGTGAGCAGAATTCGTTAAATTTTTGTTATTTAATTTCAAAGTTTTTGTGTTATTCATGACAACTTCATGTTTTTTATTTTCAACTGCGTGTGGTAATTTATTTTTACTCGGGACAAAATTATGTTTGGGAACACCAACTTGTTTTACAATAGCATTAACATTTTCATTCACACCCAGTGGCATATGAGGACTCGCTCGCCTTCATTATTATAGCCAATTTTACTCTCTGTGTTTATAACCATTCGACTAGGTAAAAGCCAAGTACCTGGGGACAAAGCTAGATCTAATTTTACTTTTGCTTCTTGAACGGTGAGTTGAAATTTTTGTATAGAAGCACTAATATCAGGTTTACGTATAGTATCTTCCAATAGAGTCAAAAATTCTCGGCGAACCTCAATGGTGCTACCTGAATTTCCTGTTATGCCACTACGCGCGTTTACTTGTGCTCCCAAAATTGTGTATACAAATACCTTGATACTTTGGTTTATTCTCGATAAACCGGCACTGGTTAAACCATGTGACTCAGAAGGAATAAAATATTCATACAATTGTATTGTTTTTCTGATAAAGTATTTTCAATATAATTAATTAAATTTCCATCTTCTGCTTTCCCGCCCTCGTCAGAAAACTTCATTGTCTTATTCGGATATTCATAAGGTGTTTTAACATATCCTTCATTAGTAAAATATATAAATACATTTCCAACTCCATTGTTAATACCTTTTTTAAACCAAAAGTCTGTGTTCGGATCTGTCTTAAATTCATTGCATAAACGTTTATATGATGGTAAATCAAAACTGTTATTATATTTATTGAATGTGGGATCTCCAGGTAATGCAAATTTATTCTGAATACCTCCTAGTTCGAATAGCAGCCGCCTCGTTGTGAAATATACATGAAACCAGAAGAATGATCTAATTTGTGGAGGCAAATGTAAATCATGCTTTCCACCTTCAAATAATATTTGGCTAGAAATTCCAGACCCTTCCGTCGAGCACCGTAGAGCCCAATTTAATTGCTGGGGGTACAAATTGAAGTTAGGGCCTGATAACCACCTCTTTGCATCTTTCCCACAATAATAGGTTAACACAGTATCTGTAAAAATATCTCTAAAGTTTATTTTAAATTTATCAGTGGGCGTGACATAAATTTCGTGATTAATTAGCATATCTTTTATTGGATGTGGCGTCTTATCAAATGGGACAGCTGGAACCACTAGTTTTTGACTTGTATTTATCATTAAAGCTTTGGGAAAATTAGAAAGCTTTGCAGCTAATTGCGGTCCAGAAGGGATGCCTAGATTCTCTTTCATTTCTTTTGAGAAATAGATACTAGATCTAAACTCTTTGCCATTATCATCAAACACGGCTATTTCTTCATCTTTGCCCACAAACATTATATTTTTTATACCAAAAGATTTTTCTATTCTAAATTTAGACGAGATAGCATTTGGATATCAATCTTGAAAGCGTTTCCAAAGTTGTGAATTTTCAATCGTTTCTTTGAAAACGCAATACTTTTTAAGTCATGGTTCATATAGTGGAGGAGCACTGGGATTTGGCCAAGAGTCTTTATTAATTTCTAAACCACAACTAATTTTGATTCTAAATGACTTATTGACACCGCTTGTAATTTTTTCATCATTTCTAGTCGAATCTGCTTTTTTAGTTCTGCCATGTTTGGTACATTTTTTTCAACAACTTTTCGGTTCTTATTTCGAATATCCCGTTTCATTGCATTGTACTTATCTAACTCTGAAATAATATTATGAAATTCCTCATCAGAAATTTTATTTTCATCCAAGGCTTTTGAGATTCGATCTTTTATGCTATTCACTTTTGACTCACAAATCGCAACTGTTTGCTCGTGCTTGTTGACTTTGTGTGAAACTTTCTTAGCTATTGCCCCAGTTAATAAGCTTATGATACCGCATAATACACCAATAGCACCCAATGATGCTCCAGCAGGTATACCAATATCACTAAGGGCTGTGCCCACACAAGACGCACTAGATATAAAAGAAAGTGTCCCAGCTGTTACAGAGGCTTTAGAAAGAATATCGTGGTACCGTTTATACTTTTTGCGAATGGTTTCATAATGTTTAGCTTTATTTTCTAATTTTTGTAAAGCATCGCAAGTTTGTTGGAGGCGAAAACTTTCGCCATTTCCATCTTTAGACAATGTAGGACATATATTTTTGTGATAGTTTTCCATTTTTTTTTAATTTGATTCACCAAATCTTTAGAACATATATGATATCCTTATCATCAAAATCCAGTGTCTTAAAATCTTCTCTAAGTAATTCTATTGTGATATTATCTATTATACTTTTACCAGATTGAATCAATAGTTCTGGGTAACGCCCATCTTGTGATGGTGCAACTGCTAATAAATGACCTGGACTTACTTTAGTTCCAAAAGAGTATGAGCTTTTGTTTTCAACCAAGTTGCAGTAGACAAAATATTTTTCACCAACACTAATTTTTATACGACTAAAAGGTGGCAATCTTTCTGGAATACCCACCAATTGTGCAAATTCTGGCCCGATAAAAACTGCATTAGATTTCGTTGTAATATATGCCGCCTTTTTGGTTGTTTCAGTATTGAAACCAATATCTTTGTATGCAAGTTTATCTTTAATCGTATTTTGTAATTTAAGTAAGTTATACGAATCTATTGGAATGGCCATCATCTTAGACGGAATATCATTAGTAGAATAACTAGTAATGACTAGTTCTTTCGTTAATGTAAAATTTTTAAGTGCTTCTTCTGGAATTTTAATATCAACCAAACTAATATGAAATTCTTCATCTAAGACGATAGGTGGATAAATTTCCACATTCGCGTTTGTTTCTTTACTTTTAATTGTAATGTAAGTCATTTTTAAAGTATTCACTTCTTTTTCTTAATCTGTTCGATCAAATATAATACCACTGCAACAATTAATAACCACGCGTTTTTTGCTAAGAAACCAACCACTTCACCCGCTGTTCTGAAAATGAAACTAGCAATAGCTCCAACTAAGCCAAGTAAAATATCTCCTAGTTTTTTACCAATGGTTTTCAGCCCATTGCCGACGCCTTTTCCAAGGGTTGTTAAACCATTGTTCAAATTAGCGACGATAACTCCAATGACCACGCCTACAGCAGATACCACAGATAACACGGTGAACCCATATTTTTTGAAAATAGCCTTGACTCTATCTCTGAGTGTCATTCGTTGTTCTATTTCTTCATTCGCTCTTTCTAGTTGGGCTATTTCATCCAATTCTTCAACAATAGTTTGGTTGAGATTTTCTTTTTGATTTTCATCAGTAGTTAATTCTCATTGGCTTTGTAATGCACTTATTCTTTTGCTACGCCTAAAAATTTCTGTTTTATTAGCTTCAACAATCTTTTCAGCAGGTAAACCAAGATTATCTGTGATAGTCTTCGGTAATTCTTTGTTAACTTCACCATTTGGACCGAATAGAAGATGATATTTCCCTTTTGATCGATTTAATTTAACGACTACTCTATCAAATTCATCTAACGTAGCTGTGAAAGTTGATATAGATGGATTAAATTTTGGAAAAATTTTTTTAATTATATCCCAAGCTTCATCTCTTTTTCTTTCCTTTTGTATTAGTTGTGAACGCTCATCTTCGTCTATATTGTAAGCAGAGGCACTCCGGCTTGTTGTAGCACCCATGCCATGTAGTGTTGATGCTACGGGGGAGCTTTCTTTTTGTAATAGTGGTGATCTATCATAATCACCTGTTGTAAACGAAGTTTCATCATACGCGTCATGCCGGCTTGATGTATCATAAGGTTTGAGATACCGCATTTCAATTTGTTCACCAGTTTCATCATAACCTGGATTGCTAACTCCAGATGTGGAAGGAGTATCTTTAGGATCTACATTAATATCCATGTTGTGATTATATAATTAATTTTATAAATTATATAATCTATTAAAACAATTTTACAACCATTTACTAGCCAAGTACCCCAAAGATAGCATCTCTCCGCCTATGTAAAGTACTTCACCTATTTTTTGATCATTTGAAGGTCGATAACAATCAGGAAAAATGGGCTCGTTCACCTCCAAATTTACATCCGCATGAGTTCTGTTATATAATTTCAAAGCTTCATCTGTGTTACTAAGATTCTGAGATGCGATTGCATCGTTGTGTCTATTCGCATCTACCCAATCCAATAACCGTTGTCGGTTTTCTTCATATTTAGAATAATCTTTTTGATATTTCTCTAAAGCTTTATCATGGCGAACACGTTCTTGATCTGTGTTTCCTCCAGATAAATATTTTGCTAAGTAACTTCCACCGCAGAAAGTCGTTGCATTAAGTACAGCTCCGCCGAGCATAATCGCAATACTTGCCATTTTTGATCTTGTTACCGGTATTCTTTAAAGTTGTTTGGGGAGAATCTTCTGACTCAAGATAAGTTTTTAAAGCCATAGATCCAGCAAGAATCGCAGTCCATTTGCCATAATTCATGACACTCGTGCTTGGATCGCCAAGAAAGTTCTCTTTCAGCATTTTCTTAGCTATGTAACCAACTCCAGCGGCTAGACCAACCATAACAGCTGAATCTGTTACCGTTTTTACGAATTTATTTTGTTGAGACATTTTATGAATTGTTGAATAACCTTTTAAGCCATTCCAATTCTACTCCCGCAAGTTTTTTGCTGAGGTGCAGGCTCTGGTGACACGTGTACCATGTGTACCGGAGTTAAATCATAACTGTCTTTTTCTGTTTTTGATGTGTAAAATTGAAAGAATAGATTTATGGCGGTAACTCCAATACCAACCACTGTTAATACTGTTGAGAACGATAGTTCTGGCAACCAACTTTCACCTGAATCTTCAGTATTAGCTTCACGTTTCATTTCTCGAGCAAGTGCATCTTTCGCTTTCTTATTATACTCTGCAAGTTTTTTCCCAGCAGCAACTTTCTTTGGATCTTTATTCTTTGATGCGGGTTTTGCATCTGGAACTTTAGTGATTTGTTCATTACTATCATCTGACATTTTTTTTTATTAATCTACTAAGCAACCTTTTAAATCTGCTTAATAAAGTGCTTGTATTAACTTTTTAAAAAAAATGATTTAAATATTGAAATGTATTAATCAAATAAACATGAACCCTGGAAACTTTAAAACTGATCAACTGATCTTTAAACCAATTAATACATTAGGCAAAGATAATGACACTTGTCGATTTATTCCTATTAAAATCAATTACAATGGCAACGAAAAGGATTTACTATTTGTGACAGAAAAATTATTTTCTTTCGGGGTGCGAAAACCTGCAAAGTATAAAAGCTATTCTTTACCACTTTGTCTTTGGGATGAAACGAAAGATACTAAAGATACTATTTCCAAGAAAAGAGAATTATTGCAAGCTTTTCAAGCTATTGAAAAAGAATGTAAAAAATATCTTAAGAAGGAGAAAATTAAATACACCGTGGATAACAAAAATATATTATCATGTTTATTTAATCCAGATAAAGAATTAGCACCTGTTTTATATACCACTATTGATCAAGATAAAAAAGGAAAGCTATTAGCTTCATTATACGAAAATAAAGGCGAGACAAATAAAAAAAATTACTAATTGTAAGCACCTTATGGATAGTAGATGGAAAGTAAAAGCTGTTTTAAAAGTAACAGGTATCACTTTGACTGAAAAATACACTTCTCTCAAATAAAATTGGTTGAAGGTTTATTTCGAGCTTATAATTCTCAATCTGAGGCTACTCATATTTTGGAACAAGAAACATTAAGTGATTCAGGAGACTCAGAAGACTCAGCAGACGACAAAAATGAAGAAGATTTGGTAAATTTAAATTAATATATTAATTAATATTTTAAATAGTAACATTTTTGTTATTTAATTTTCTACAGCCCTGCTTGATAATCTGCTTAACAACTTGCTTGCAACTTGCTAACAGTTTGCTTAGATTCACTGGTTTTTTCTTGTATTTGTTGAGATTTGCCTATCGTTACATGCTTAGCAACTTGAAAGAAGGCGGTAGCTAATGCTACATGGCGTCCTCCCTTCAAGATTAACAGTCCTGCGAAACTGCTTAGTTCACGTTTAATTATTTCATCACTCTTGAGATCTTGATACAATTGATCTGTATCGTCAATAGAAACGACCATACTAACAGCTTTAGAAGCTGCTAGCACAGCTGAATCCACTAGGCTAGAGGAAAGCTGTTTACCAAATATAGTTTGATATCGTAGATAATATTTTTCAACATCCTTGGTCGAGAGTTTCTTGATATCACCTAAACTCATTTCAACACCCAGAAACTCTTTCGTCGTACCGAGTGATGCCAAGATTGAAAGTGATTCGCACTTTGATTCGAGGTCATCAGGCGCTTGTACTGAATCTTTAGTTTCTAAATATTGTTCAACCATTTTTTAATTAACGTTTTCAAAATTATAAATAATATTAGGCCAATGATGAAGCAGATGGAATTTCTAAATACTACTTAAATGGATATTGTAAACAGAAACATCATTTACTGTATCGTTCCGATTTTAATAACTCCATTAAATTTTTATGAGTATCCGTGTCTAAGTCACCCCCAAAATCTTCAAACAACGTTTTGGTACCCATTTGTGATGGATTATGAAGTGCAATGACGCATCCCACATTATCTCGAAAAGTTTTAGCGATTGATGTTAATTGTTGCGTCAATACCCAAACTGATAAGCCTTTATGTCTTCCTGAAAACGCTAATTCTATAAATTTATTTGAACGATTTTTCAGATCTTTGGATACCGCACAATCATCCAAAATGATTAATGTATTCGTACCAGAAAACAATACAGCACAAAAGTTTAATAATTCTTCTATTTCCGCTTGATTACTGGCATCAGACATCAAAACCAAGAAGTGTTTATCATTCTTAGCATATCCACGATATGTTTTATTTCGATCATATGTGGGACAAATCAAGTAATGTAGTCAAACACATTCTTAAATGGTCCTCGTAATTGTTTGATAAGATATTTGGTTTTGCCACAATTCGTTGGGCCTGTTATAATACAATGAAATGGAACTTTTAATTCTTCCATGCTTTTTTGTATTATAACAAAATTTTTTAAATGCGCTAGCACATAATTGAACGCAAGCTTGAATTCCTTATCTCCATTAGCGCATCTGCTACTATAAACATATGACACGTGATAGTTCCACTTCCACCAGTTTTTCTACGAATTTCTAGTTTCACGCCATCTCGCGTATCTCTCATAGCGAGGCCTGATCCATGTAAATTGTTATCTGAGTGTGTTCTTAAATCTACCCAAAGAGCAAATTTATCGTTTGTGTAGAAGTCTTTCTCTTTGACTGAAGTGTCTCCTGTGAAACGTTGGAGTATTGATTTGTATTGATCAGTTGGAATCATTCCCCTTGAATATAACATGTTTGGAACTCCATCAATATCAATCTTAACCGATGTTATATCTGGATTGACAAATTTTTCAGTCTCTTGTTCCTGCCGTGAAAGGCGCCATAAATAAGAATAGCAAACCAGTCATTGAACGACGAGGAATGTTGACATGCTCATTAATCACGCTGTCATTTGGCTTGGAGATTGTGAAAGTCTTGTGGCGTAGGATGTTCTCATAAAAGAAAGCGTGTCCAACCTTAAAGGCCTCCAATGCTTGATTCGCGAGATATTCACTTGATATGGAGCGATATTCTAATTCCAAATTAGTGATTTTATAGTTTGGAGGTTTAGTAGTGTCTGAGTAAACAACGATGTCAGCTACACCCCCGAGTGTAATCTCGAATTTCAATGGATGAGATAAACCTTTTGGATAAAATACTCCATGATTCAATAAAATGGAATGATCAAGTGGAATACAATATTTAGTACCATGTAACGTTGCCATTGCTACTTCTTTGGCATTTGAAGTGCTCTTGTCACCTGCAGCAGTTCGAAGTTTTCGCGTATTCTCAGTGGACACTCCATGCCTTAACATGCCGTCACGGGCTTCGCTCGAGAGATGAAGATCGTGATAAACAGAGAGTAACCGTCCTTGGCGCCACTTCACAAGATCTTGAAGTGACCTCCGGAGTTCCTCAAGGGTCCCTCCTAGGTCCGCTCTTGTTCCTGATATATGTCAACAGTCTGCCAGATGCTGTGACGTCATCCACTG
>JAOBRG010379497.1:0-11262 GCA_027574985.1 Umimayanthus nakama
GGGGGGGGCAGTCAACTTTCGAGAAGTTCCTAAATATTAAAGTAAAACCAAACCAAATTTGGCCACTTTAATATTCATAAGCTCACAAAATCTTTAACATGTGCTAACTGTCAGTCTCAAAGTCAAATAATTGATATTTCCTGTAACATCATGTATGTTACTCATGGCTTCTGACGTCATAGGTATTGTGCAATGCTAATTTTTAAAATCCATATGGCAGCCATGTACTTTGCACTTTGTCAAAACTGAAAGTTTTTCTTAGTCATCTTGCATTTGAAAACATTCAAAACAGAACTAAAACAGTTTTAGTGATACTAATATTATTAAAAACTAAGAATTTGAATAACTTTCGCTGAAAGAGCTCTGTTTGTAATAGTCAATTACTTTAAAAACCGTTATTTTTTAAAAAATGGAAATTTTCATTGCATTTTGTTCCGCTTATTGTCGATTATTAAAATCAGAAACGTCTCCAAGCTTTTCTACTTTGATTAGAAATACTTTTGCAAAAATTGAAAATGTTAACTGTTAGGATGTCATTAGGACGTATTCTTGACGTCATAAGCCAAATAAATTTTAGCAAATTAAATTAAGAAGTTTATAATTCTCTACTATATCACCAAATTTCGCTTCTTTATCTTTAATAGTTTTGAGTTATGGGCCGCAGACACTTTCGCCCCCCCCCCCTTCCCCCATCCAAAGTCGATGCATCCTCAAAAAGCCATTGCAAACAAACGTTAAATAAGGTTGTGTTGCTTGGACTCAAGTACCTGGTAACCTATTGTTATCTCAGATTTTTATAGTTGATTTGTGATGTCGCCGATGACTTCATACATTTCTATAGGTGAAAAATATGAAATCTGGCGAATGAAGTCATAATAGTATTTGTATTTTGACTATCCAACTTTTTTTTCATTTTCGGTTTTTGTTTTTTTATTTTTTAAACCCCATCTACTGAAATAGCTTAAAAAGGTACACTCGATTGGCATTTAATGAGTGCCACCTTCCCAACTTCTCATTTTCCAGTCCGCATTTCTCAAAATCCTATGTTTCCCTGCAACACAAGACACTCATAAGATTTGCATAAGCTAAAATCGAACTGTATTGTTTGACGTGTTGATCAAGTGTTTTTAATCAAGTGTTTTTGGCTGTGTTGGCCTTCTGCACAAAAACTAAAAAAAAGCTCTAAAAACACTAATTACAGGGACGAGATGAACTGCGCCTCCTCTCAGCCAAAGGTAACCAGGGTAGATAAAGATTTATGTACAGAGCCTTAAGTAAACACTAAAATTTGTGGGACCTTAATTAGTTGATATTAGATCTAACAGTATAGCATTGAGACTAAACATTTACCTTGAAGACTGTTGAGAATGACGAACGGGTACCAGATGAACACGGTTTCTTCAAAAGCAGCAACATATCCTAGTGCCCAGGTCAAACCAAAGATCACTGTCAGCTTGAGGCTCAGGAGAGGAAGATCCAACGGACTGGAGTTCACTGGTCGTGTGCTCTAAAGCGCAACAAAAATCACAAAGTACCCGATCAGTATCTGCTTATAAGAATCTGAATTTTTCTAAGCTAGCCTGAACGGGTTTGTATGCATGTTAATGATGCTTACAAGGAAGCTAACCTAAGCAGTTTCTTACATATGTTAAATGTTTTCTCTAGAAAAAAGGGATTTATTTTCGCTGATGTGGTATATCATTCATATTAATAATCCACCACTGTTCTCAAAAGTAACAGCATGTAAGCTTCTATTAAGAAAATTTTGGCACTTTAAAACTACAATGAACGTAACATACGATTTAAAAATACTCCATTTAGGAATATTAGCAAACACAGTACGTTTACATGTTTTGATTTGATCTTATCCATTGTCAGTTGAGTTTTATTCATTTTAATGCCGGTTTTGATGAACCAAGTGTAACTACGTATAGTAGATTAATATCAAGAAGTATTTTCACAGTTATTTGTTACTGCTATCAAAGATAAAAATAACTTTAATTCAAAAACGGTTGTCTTGTGATTTGTGGCATTATGCATTGCTCACTGTTGCATACCCAGACCAACGCATCATGGATAAAACGAAGCTTTTGATAGGATTGTAGGTGTCTATTAAGATACAGCGAAAATTGTTCTCCACATTGCTTCCGGGGCTAATAAACAAATGTCGTTCTTTCATTGGTGCGTTGCGGTCTGGGTGTGCAACAACGCGCAATGCACAATGCAACAAATCAGAAGACAACCTTTTTTGAACTAGGTGTATATAGGTACCGTGGTTTGTAAAACTAAATTAAAACGCCAATAAAAGCCTCAAAGAAGAATACCGGATCCAATAAAAGATTCAAATCCTAAGCTCAGTAATAAACATATACATACAAATGATGGCTTATAATAACGGAACCAACTTCTTTGAAAAAAATGACTTCTCGGGCGGGAATCGAACCCACGACCCTACGGTTACATGTCCGACTGCGATACCACTATGCCATCTAGACAACCCTACCGACAACGAAGCCTCTCTATATAGATTTGTGGTATACTAGCCCAGGGTGTTCCCAAATCGCTCGCACTAAATTATTAAGGTTATACATAAGGTTAAATCACGGATATTTTTCCGTGATTAATTGAAATTTGTATATTTATGGTATGATACAACGACATATATTTAATTTCATTTACCTGAATGACACTTCCAGGGTTCTTTACTACATCTACTTTCTTTACTTTGTAAAGAGCTTATTTTCATTGATTTTTGAACAGACCTGCTTTGGAATTCTAGCCTAAGTAGGTTCTTAAATGTAAAGGGGGTCTTAATAAAACTGTTAATCTTAACAGCTTCTTTAGAATTTGAGCTATTTTTGGTGGGGTTTTACTGTACACATTGGTTGTTTGTAAATATAATTAAGCAATAGAAACTAAGGACTATAGTAGCGCGATCTTTGGAAGTCAATTGGAATGTTATAATGCCACATAATTAATTGATCTTAGGACAAACAGAAGCTCAATTCACCCACCTTACTCCGCTATTAGCTAAGAAAATCGTTGGGTTTTGCTGTCGCTATTTCAGACTTTACTTTGATTTTTTTTTTACTTACTTGACGAGTTTTTCTTATGGTAAGTACAGACAGCAACAAAGCTGCAAGGTTGAAAACTAGTATGGCGGCCACTGGAACCAGCACCACATACAACAGAGCTTCGCCGTTTGATATCCAACAACTCGTCTGGGACCCTACGGATGTTGAAAGTATATTGAGTAATAGAGTGACCATGTGTAGAGATGTCGGGGAACCAGTAACACCTGTGGAGTGCCGTGAGGAACGGAAGTGGCGTGCTAACAAAGATAGGAGAGCAATCGCAAAGCTTTTGTCCAACTCTAATGACCTGAAAAGAGGGGGAAAGTATGCAAGGTCATTTTCACCGAACAATTCATGTAGGAACCAATCGATTTAAAAGAAGTCCATATATGATGTGATTTGATACGGTTATAATTGGAAATCTAACAACGCCAATGGAAAAGCTTAAAAGACTACAGTAGACTAGGTACGACCATCGGAGGTCCAAGAGCTCGTTGTCAGAACACCGGTTGGTAGAATGAAGAATGTGGCCGGACTTTATAGAAGCGCTTGCGGAAGCAATTTGCATGCCTTAAGCCTAGCTTCAATTTAGTTGCTTACAATCGCCGGATCGCTGAAATTAACGAAGCATAGGAGTCACACACGCTCGCCGACGATCGCCCGATCTCTCAAAGGTAATTTCACAAAATCACTGACGATCGCTGATGATCTCCAGATCGATGAAAGAGTTTTCATAGTATTTCAGAGACCCGGCGATTGTGAACAGTTGTATGGAAACTAGGCTTAATAAACAATGCCAACAATAAAGCTGTTCCTATTGGCGGATCAGTGTTTCCTGTAATTTTCCTCGAAGACAAGTAAACTGTTACTTTTGTTGTTGTTGTTGTTGTTGCACTTGTTCATATTTTTGTTGTTGTTGATCTGTCAATAGTCTTAAAGAGGTTTAAAAAAACGTCTTGAAGGAGACAATCTGGTTTGATTTTTATAAGGATCAAAACAAGTTAAAGAAAGAAAGAATATACTATCACTACATGCGCATGTATTTAACCATGGACCAATTCAGTGGTCCTATCCATGCACATTAAGAAACATCTAGGTATACACAAGTGACAAAACCTCACACCTCTTAGAAGTCAAAAAAGATTCGCACAGTAAATATCTTACCGTATTCAATGGACAATGTTTGAGACCATTCTAATGATACACAAACACCAACCCAAACCATAGGAGTGCCCCAGCCATGACCGCAATATTTGAGGAATCTCTTGCGTTCCCTTTTTTTATCACGAACAACAGCAGGCTCTGAAACGAAATAGTGATAACATATTGGCAAAGAAAAATTGGTGCGACTGTCTCAACGACCTACTAAGCTATAGGTGTCTTAAAGAAGGTGGGAAATATAGTTATTCGGTCGTAACCTATTTTCCCCATATTATTTTATCATTTACGTTGTGACCGTACAAAAGCTTAAAGAAAATGAAAATAACAAAATTATTTTGCCAATTTGGAAAAAAGGAAATATTAACAATAATTGCATCACAGAAATAGAAGTAGGGATAATTATGTTGTCGGAATTTATGTTCTGCAGAGAGAACTCTTGAATCCTAGTGATAAAAGTGTAATATCTTTTTTTAAAATATCCATCAGCCCCAAAAGTGTCTTATTTTCAAAGAACACATTAGATGGCATGAAAGATTTTTACTTTCTAATCAAGTTACAGTTTGTGCGTGCAACGGAGTTAGTAGTTTGAAGAATCCAGTCATTGAGGCAATTGTTGATATTCAAAGATTTGTATTAATTTTCAGTTTAACAAGGTAATTTCATTGAAGTTATTTGATCTTCTTTTTAAGATCTGCATCGACTTTAGTGTCTCAACAAGGTAATTTTGAACCAGCCTATAAACTTTGGAGTTTTTGTCAACCAATCTTTACATTTTCAGAAGTTGCAAGTCGGAAATCAAGATTAAAAAACGTTGTTTTAAAGAAAAAAATAAGTAATATTCCGTATTAGAGTACGTAGAGTACGGAAATTACAAATTTTTCATTATAATAAAATTCCATAAAATTTCTCACGCCGAATACATGTTGTAAAAACAGTTCTGCAATAAAACCTCTTTAACTCGTATAAAACTTCAGATATAAACTTAGATTAAGTCATATTGTAAAAAAGTCGTACTTTGGGCACAAAACTGCTGGCAAACTGCTTGGTGCAGCCGATTTCGGTACCGTTAATGTAATGTAATGTCAGTTAAAATAAACGTTTTTCTTTGATGGCGCACTACCCCGTACAGTTTGTGCAGGGGTGACACCATATTAATCGAAAAAAAATACAATCACCTTGATAAACTGAAAAACAACATTAATTACAGATACCGAGGAAGCAGGCACAAGGTAGTCTTAGTTATTTAGTCGGGAATTGAGCTCAAAGCTGAACACTAGGCATTGACAAATTAAGTAAAACAAATAAGGCAATCACATCCCCCCTGCATACAAACTGTAACATCTCAAAAAAGTCCACTGGCTAATCTAACTTAGGCCCTTACATCGGCTGCTTTTAGAGATCGGCTTCGTTTTGGGTTCTCTCTGTAAAATCAAATGGGTTCCACTTTGAGATTATCTTAGCACAAGAGGATGTTTTATTTTTTTATGACAGGAACACATGTTGCTTGCTGTCCAACTTACCAGTAGAAACAATAGTGTGGACCATATCAGCAGCTAAAATGTTCATCCAAATAAAAGACGCCAACAAGAAGTAGTGAAGCACAATGGCCACTGCACTGCAGAGGGCTGGTTTCCCTGTGAAACCGTTCAAGAAAAAAACCATTTGGAACACCAACAGCGCGCAGGCCAAACTCATAACTATCTTGCCCGGCAGTGTTTTGAATTTTTTGATCCGAACATACACAGCGATCAGGACTAGAAGACTGAGGATTGATACTGCACCTCCCACATACGTGATAACACGAAAAGCTATCGAACTGGCACTTTCTTTACTTTCTGCAACGATTTCAAGAGACTTTGTAAAGTTTCGAGTAAAATTGGTACAAAGGACAACTCCAATTCTGTTTAGATTGTAAAAAGTCCTTGGGTAGACACGGTTGTGAGGTTTAATGTAAACACTTCGATTGGGAAATAATTTAATCTCTGCATTCGTGAATTGCACAAGAATGCAGTTTTGTGCGGAGATAACATTTGAAGTGGAATTGGTGAGAGTGATATTTGAAATTGAATCGCTGATAATAGTATTTGAAGTAGAATTGATGAAGGTGGCACTTAAAGTTGGATTGTTTAAAAGTCTCTTTATCTCCATCATCGGCTCTCGAACTGTAGCAATGTCTCTGCAAACCTGACTGAAAGGATCGTATACCTGGCTTTCGCTGCACCGGTCAGGTATCACCACCGTAGTTCGAAAACCAGCCGTAACTTTAATTTCTGATTCTGATGAAAAATCAAATACGATTTGTAGTCCCAGTGGTGGACTAACTATTACATTATTTGTGAAACACTCGAGGCAGTGAGAGTCTATAAAGAAACGAACGCCACACAGAACGCAATGGGGATTGTTGTACAGTTTTCCTTCATATGGAGACTGCTGTTGACACACTGGGAGATAGTATGCTTCACAAAGACTTCTCGTCATATTCCAGTTTACTAGTTCATTGCTGTTTGGACCCTTGCACCAGCCGTTAAGTTTCCTGAGAATACAATAGTGCGCCTTGGCGTTTCTTGGTGGTGAAAATGTCCATGAATGCTTACGTTGGTCACAATAATGCTGCATGAACAAGGTCAAATTGGTATCTCTCTGAAAAAAAACGTCACTGTCACAACCAAGCCGAGCTTGCCAAAGCGTTACATTTGTTGCCCGGTTGCACCTCGCACAAAAATAATTCTTGTAGTTTATATTGGTTTTCCTGTCAAGCACGGGTAACGACTGGAATGTATCTGAAGGGTCGGGGTGTTCGCATGCGCTTACCAGGTGCGAACTCCTGTCAAGGTAAGCAGGGCACTTGCTGACGACGACCAACCCGATCTCTTTTCTATGCTGGCTTTTGAGGTCAAAACACGAATGCTTCGAAGACTCGTGTTTTACAATGAATTTGTTGCATCTGGTAAATCAAAGAGGAAAAAAGGATAATGTATTATTAAAAAACGTTTCTTTCTCTTTCTTTAAATATGCAAACTGTTGTAAACCGACCTATATGTAGGTTCCCTGAGTTAATACATGTAGATCCTTCTTGTTTATATTTTTGGGTGAAACTATTGAAACTACAGGCCCTCCTGTTACACTATGGAGCCCAAAAACTAGAAATTGCTTGGTTCTATGATCTTCGCAATTGTAATCAAACTTTTTTTATTTATTTATATATTTATTAGTAAACATGCATTACAGTTTTTCCTATTATATATGCACGTATTCCTTTTCAACTTGACAAAATTTCTTTTTATCTTAAACTAAAACATTACGGATTTTACAATTTCTTTGGAAAAAATTTTCATACAAAGTCAGTTTGAAGGTGCAGTGGTAGTAAGATTGAAAGTGGGGATATTTTTTTCTCAGTTTTTCGGTTTCTTCAAGGGCTAAAGAAAGGCTTCCATTTATTTGTTACTAATTGTATTTTGTTTTCTTTTACGGCAGATCCCATCTCCAGCTGATATAGCAATTTTAGATTTTGTTTGTAGCAAATAATGTAATCAAACTTTTTAACTAAAAAATCTAGGCTAACCCTTTGTAAAACATTTTATGTAAACATGCAACACATAAAGCTCAGACATAGCAGAGAACCAGCGAACAACAATAACAACAATATATTTCATTTACACCCATTTTGCAATTTACCCTCTACGAAGTTTGGACAGAAGAAATAAGAGTGCTAGGACTCCAAATGTTGTAATAACTCATCGAGTCTGGAGTCCCATTTACAACATTTTGAAGATGCATTAGCGGTCCAGAAGAGAAAGTTATTAAAGAAGGTTAAAGGTTATTATAGAAATACATAGACACAGATACACACTAACGCACACAAACACATGGATTTTGTCAGTATTACAAAATAACTTTAGAAAACAAGCCATAACGATGCAAAGACAAGAGTTTGATAACGTCACTTGAAGTTTTCGGAAACGCGAATTTCAGATGTAAGTTTTAAGAATCTAAGCCTTGAGTTTCTGTTTAAATTTTTTACGGTGATAAATTTTTTATGTTTTGATCAATGTAATTCTACGTAAGTGGTTTTTGAAATCCCAAACTTAACTTTTCATAGTTTGTACGTATAGCAGGAGTATAGTAAGCTGAACTCGAAAATAGTCTAGTGTTGTAGTTATGAATGGGTGTTACTAAAACGAGTAAAAGAGTAACGAGTAATGGAGTAACGGGAAAACGGGTAATGGCCAAAAATACCGAGGGGGAAATTTTGAGAAAACGAGTAACGGCCAAAAAACATGAGGGGAAAATTCTGAGAAAACGAGTAACAGCCATAAAAATTAATATGAAATTTTTGCCAAAAGAAATAACAGACTATAAACTCACAGAAGTAAACAAGTGCAATCAACTCTCGAGAGTTATAGTGGTCCGTGACTCCGCAATACACACTTTTTTATAAGAACCGGTAACTTTCGGCTCAGCCTGGGCTGTTCTTAAATTTTTGGCGATTCCAGCCTCAAACTGTTCTTAAATTGTTTTTATTTTCTAGTAATTCCACTCGGAGCAATAAAACGACGCTAAGTAATACGTATTTGCTAATATTTTATACTGCTGTACTTATGCGAAAAAGTTTGACACTTTCTATACATTAACACTCTTCCTGGCAGCGTTCGATCACCAACTTTTTCTGCGAAATTTTTTCGAGATCAGGCAAGTTGATTCTTGTTGTGGTTTCAATTTTAAAACGCTTTCGAAACTGCAAGCAGTCATATCAATCGAGAAACTCGAGTTGCCAGCATTTAATGAGCTGTTGACGGAAAAGCCAAAACTGGCCAATCAAAATACTGCGGCCGCCATAGGCCGCGCAGATTTTTAAACAATAGGTTGTCTGTAGTCTCCTCTTTTCTCTTATTTTCCCTCCTTCTCCCCTCCCCCCTTTCGCTTTTTTTTGTCCTCGCCCCACATTTCGTGCGCTCTCTCGACGATCTCCTGGAGGAAAAGACGAGACTACTCGCAGTCTATTTTAAAGTAGTAGCCGAATACGTACTTCCCCATGCAAGCAAACCATATGTTAGGAAAGGGTATATATGATTGCATAGTAAAACTAATAGTCAACACATTCAGTGATATTTGCAAAGTGCCTTATTTTAGCTAGAATTCCCAAACTACGGGAAACTTTGGTCGAGATTTCCCGAATGTGTTGTTTCCAGGATAACTTTGATTCAATAAGAATTCCAAAATATTTTATATATTCTTTATGTTTTTTTGTTGATCATTAGATTAGCTGAAGGTACTTTTATAGCTGTAGTCGTTGAAAGATAATATGATTAGATTTTCAATGTTAAATGAAAGTTTAAAAGTGTTAAGCCTTTCGCTAACTTCAATTAAGCATGCTATAAGCGTTATCTTCAAGTACTCTGATGCTTTTGTTAGAGAGGAAAAGATTTGAATCATCAGCAAATAAATGAAAGTCGAGTAACTTAGAGCAGTTTTCAAATTCATTTATGTATGTAAGGAAAAGAAGAGATCCAAGAACAGAGCCTTGAGGAACCCCATTAGCGATAGACTGAAAATCTTAATTAGTATCTCTGATCGAAACAATTGAAAAACACTGGTTTCAATCTTTGCCGCAACTAAGGTGCAGGCTGACTTGACAGATCGAATAACTTAAATGTATCTAATTGCGACCTGCTTACGGTGATTTTTATTCCATAACGGTAAATTGCTGTACCTGGTGTAGTAGTCGTAACAGCAGTCTCCAAGTTCTTGGCATAAATCATCACAGTAACACTTCGGTGTTTCGTCTCTCTCCCATTTTTGACATCGACCGTTGCAGGATCTGCTAGACTGTACTTCACACCCCTGAACAAACCTTGAACCAAGTCTGACGTTGAGTTGTTCGGACAGCTCTAAAAAACTGGTGTTCTTGTTTTCGTACTTGATAACAATGTCAACTGCGAAAAATGGAAAGACTCACATGAACCGAGCAAATAGTGAATTGTTGAAAAAATGCCATCGACTTCACTGTGTGAAGTATGTCGATGCAAGGCGTGTTTTATTTTTTGAAAATAGCATGTAGTCGTTGGTATCAAAACTCATAGAAATAACATGTTTCTCACAATCTCACTTTTGAGGATGCAGACCGAGGAAACAGTGAACTCTTGAAGTAGTGGCACTGAAATTAATCTATTTTGAGACATTATTGATGTAAGGTGCGCACCTCTTTTGAAAACCAGCAAAGTTGAAGTTGAAGTTTATTATCATCATGACCATCAATGTATTTACAAATTTACAATGTATTTACAACGATTCGCTAGCCAGGTATGAGAATTAATTGGCTATTTCAGAAATTACAAAGTCAAGTGTGTTGAGGTGGTCTGATGGCAAGACAGTTCAAAAAGAAACCACGAGGCTTATTATTTTAAAACTGCCTTTGTTATTGAATTAAACGTATGATATAATTGTTCACTAGCAAGGAGAAAGAATGCGGAGCGATAGTAAGATGTAAGTAGTTGAGAAATATGAACTATCGAAGAAAAATCAATTATCAGTTTGATGCGAAAGCCGGAGTCATGATTCTATAAGGCGCTTCTTAAGATTGATTTTAAAGGTTTTCAAGAATGAAATTAGCTTTAATTTTGGTGGAAGTGAGTTCCAAAATTTTGGGCCTTGACGGGCTATGGTGAATTTTCTTAGACTAGTTCTGAAACAGGGAATTATATAATAGTTTGCTTGCCTGGTTTGATAAGAATGTACTTGTGAGTTCTTCTGGAACATATACTTTTGGGAAAGCAGTTTGTTATGAGCCGAAAACATAAATAATCCTGCTTGAAGATTATGTATCTGTTTTAGAGTCAGAAGATTAAATTTATAAAACATAGGTGGTGTATGAGCGTCATATTGTGATTTTGTAATAATAAGTATTATTCGTTTCTGAAGAATAATTAGCCTAGCTAGATTTGTTTGGTACAGTAGGTACCTCCCCATATGACATTACCATAATATAAATAGGGATAAACAAGTGAAAAATAAAGCTTAAAAAGAGTGT
>JAOBRG010379508.1:0-11262 GCA_027574985.1 Umimayanthus nakama
TCCACCCCCCCCCCCCCCTCCCTCCTCTACCCATAAAACTGAATGGCCCCTTATGTCAGTGAGTTAGGCGCAACCTTAACTAACTGAAAGTTAAGGTGGCGCCAAAACCAAAAGGTGAAGTTTCTTAAAAAACATCCTCCAATATACTCCCTGTAAAAGCAAAATTAAACACTGAATAAAAGAGGGCGGCAAAGGTCATAAAGTTTAACAGCAGAAAAATAAAAGTTTGAAAGGAATAAGGTATACGACTTTGTTTTTCAATCGTTAGATGCATTAGTTGCAGTGCGTTTCAGCATTGTAATTGTTTTAGGAAGGTGGTTAAAGGAGACAGGAAACCAATATAATTTATGTTTTTCTTCAATATAGCACTTCACATACGACTCTAGTAATTTGTTTGCAAAGCTGCCCTGTTGTTAAGAATATGTCGAAGAACAGCTTATTTTGCTTATATATTTTCTAAAATAAGAAAGAAAATGTAAATGAAAATAAAGAGTCTGCTCCGACGAAGTGTCAACGCTTGAAACGTCAGCCATACATCAAACTGCACTGGCGAAAAACATACCAAATAAACCCTTGTTGATCAAGACTGGTCTTCCAACAAATGAAAGGGTTGTTTTCTTATGGAGCTTCTAATCAGTCAATCAACTGATTTCTAGTTCAGTGACAAAGTTGTTGCGTACAAGAAATAAGCTGTGTGCATGCAGTTGCAGACTGAGAAATTGCTGTTGATACTTTGAGCAGCGTAGAGACACGATACAACTAACTTAGAGTTGGTTGAAATTCGACAGAAAGATCTAAAGTGCACTGCATGCATGCCACAGAGGAGAATATTGTTTGGTTTAGCTTCATTAGTATGAAAACAGTGAATAGTCATCTGGTAGGTTAATTTCAAACAAGCACAGGCCATCGAACAGAAGATTTCTCATTGAAAGCGTCAGAGTACGAATGAGGTATGTTGACAGGTTTACGAGAAATGAGTATCAAAAAGTCATCAAAACTATAGCGAAAATTTGACTGGTTGGCATTAATAAAAAAAAAACACCCAAGCTCTTAAACATATTTAAACACTGCAGAGAAACGTACTGAATCAAACTTCAGTTACCTTGTTTGTGGTTAAGGTTGGACGTTGCTTCGAATTTTCTACCTCCTCCAGTAGAACCTAGACACAAATGTTGTTTTCGATATAGGTATGTCCCTGTATTTAATACGATTTCAAGTGCTACTGATAAACGTGTTTCGAATAACATTACGAAACTGTAAGAACCTAAGTAGAGAAAATTTAGCTATGAAGCTCATAATAGAATCAAAACATGGGCGTCCATTAGTTGGTTCATGATCAAGAATTTGAGAAAGAGTTATGTGTTTGCGAGAAGACAACGTGCCAAGTTGATAAATAACAGAACTTTGCTACAGTATTTCTATCGCTGTATTTTTGGCGTCAACTGATCTACACGTTTCGTGCTGTTCTGCTCCGACAGAGGGCCAATACTCCAGACGTCACCCCGCTCAGGATAAAAGGAAACCCATAAACAATCATGAACTTCAAAAGTGTCATAGAGGACTGTGTTAAATGCAATATTACGCTGGAAAGGGCAGTATAATGTCAAGTTAATGGTCTTGTTACTCAGTTCTATATTGAACTGTGAGTTGTGTTACAGAGCAAGGGCAAATAAATTGTTGAGTTTATTCCGTTTAGGCTATATAGGACCAGACGCGGATCCAGGGGAGGTAAAATGGGTGAATTTTCACCCCCCCCCCCTTTTTCTTATCCCCCTTCTTTCTTTTTTTTCTTATCCCTCAAATATTAGGCTTTGGTTCTATTACATTATTACAAAATTCACCCTCCATTTCAAAATTCACCCCCCATTTCAAAATTCACCCCCCATTTCAAAATCCTGGATCCGCGCGGCCTGAGGACTGTATATAGGTTTTGAATGTTCAGTCCGAGACGTACAGAAGTAGAGTTTCTTGCCTGTTAGAAATGGGTCTTGCTGACCAGCTTGCAACATAAGTTTTGAAATCTCGCTTCAAACTTTAGTTTAATTTTTCACCCGTTGGGCATTTGATTACGGAACTGAACATGTGGTGCTCCACTGACAAAGCAACAAGCCCGATTAGTAATAACCCTGGGTTACCTCTGTAGATTTCACTAAAAGTTAACCCAGGGTTAGTGCTAATCGGGCTCTGAACAACTAGGCCAAGGCCTAGAGATCTATATCTTAGAGTAGCGTTGTAACGATAAACGTGCTGAAAGTCTTACTTAAGTATGTTTTAAAAAAGAATAAAGCACTTTGGATAAGACAAAAGTGTCCCAACTTGAAACTAGGATTTGCTGACGTCTTTTCCGTTAAGCCAAAAAGGAACGGCCACTAAGAAGAACATGACAGGAAAGGCTTCATTTTCTTCAGGTATTCAGCATTCTTACAGCACCTGCTAGCACCTATCTCATGAGCAAAAAAATACTGCTTCATTTACTCCCATGGGCTGTAATCCCAAAATCCACCGCGTTCTTACATTTATCATTTTCATTAAGTCTATTTCTTGTGACATAAAATGAAAGCCATCATACCTCTCAACTATTATTTAACAATAAAAAGGTAAAGCAACCTTATTTAACGAGGGTAACACGTGACAGTTATTAACTGATAAACTTGTGGCCCTCGGTGTAGACTTTATCCCCCTTTCTCTGTCAGCGCTCCTTTTTACGGGTACTTAAAGCTCAAGCTACACAGATCAGAAGAAAGTCTAAACAGACACTGGAGTCACCGAGGATGGCACCGGGAACCTCCAGCTTCGAGCTCTAACTTTGTTTTTAGAATAAAGTGAGTATTTTATTTTATTTCCGTGGATGCGTCTCTCTCTCCCGTATTTAGATTTTGTTAACAAACTGACCTGTTACGTCGGACCAGTTTTCATCTATGTTGTTCCTGTTTTTTCGAACGACAGAAAAGTTATTTAGCAAAGTTGAAATTGACGTATTTTATTATTACATTAAAAAGTTTGTTAATAAACTGAAAAAAATATCACTGTCTTTAGCTACGGTTACACTTGAACTTGAGCCCGAGCTGTGCTACAGGCTTGCTTGCTTGTATGGGCAGCTAACCGGAAAAGAAAAGTCCGTTAGCAAGCAAATTTCTGCAGCGGTGCAGATGGAATTGTATAACCGTAATCTCAGCTGCTCAAGTTTAAGGTTAGTTAAATTAAGCTTTAAATTTGTTGTTCGGTCGATAGCTAAACATTGCCTGGAAGCACTTTTTCTGTTTGTGGCTTTTTAAGCGACCGAGGTTTTGTTTGGATGCGTTGTTGCCTTACTCTAACCCACAATGCAACAGTTTTTGAGTTTGCTAAACCACTTACCTGATAAATCAAAAAATGTAAATATTGAATGACTTCTCATTTTTTAACTAAAAAGGCACATAGATGTTGGTCTTAAAAGCGTAAACAATCTTCAGTTGCAATTCAGGAAACATCGTCCTTTTTGTCTCTTCACAATTATTTTGAATAAAAAGGCACATAGATGTTGGTCTTAAAAGCGTAAACAATCTTCAGTTGCAATTCAGGAAACATCGTCCTTTTTGTCTCTTCACAATTATTGGGAAGCGCTATAGGTTAATAATTAATATGAAACACTATAAATATTTAATAAGCAATTTTTGTTATTCACCAAATGAAAGCCAAGAAAGGAAGCTTAGAAGTCAGTTGCTCACTTCGAGTGTGCTGATTATCCTCGAAACCTTCTTGGATGCAATCTTGATAAATTTCCACGCCACACCCAGTAGTTAACTAGTGGCCTGTTCTAGACTTACTTCATCTTTAGTAGTTGATTACAGCTGAATCTGAACCAAAGAATCGCTGTAATCTTCTGAACAGCGGCTCCTAGTTCATGATTGCCAGAAGAACAAGGTGCAAAGGAAGACACGGTCGCTACTGACACATGCATCCACACAGTTCCAATTCGGCAAATTCACGCGCCAAGTATAGATAACAGAGATGATAAACTTTTCATCGAACGCCTTTTTAAATGTTTCCTTCCCAAAGGAGGCATCTGAACATTGCTTCACTGCGAATATTAACATCACTTTCACCAGCGATCAAACATTGATGACTGCTGGCTACGCCGTTCTAATGTTGCTCTCTTTCACTGGAAATTTACTTGTTATAGGTGCCTTCTTCAAACGATGCGATCAACTGCAAACGCCAGTGAACTACTTCATCATAAACATGGCCTTATCAGATCTTCTTATTCCTTTTTTTGTTTTCCCTAAACATATCCAAGAAGTTTATCTCGGCTGGGGTATGATTATTGTAGATGGAGTGTTAGGTGACATCGTATGTAAGATTACAAGTTTCGCTGAAGATGTTTCCTCGAGCGTTTCGTCACTAAGCATGCTTTTTATCGCAGCTGAACAGTTCTCTACCATCGTGACTCCACAAAAGTGGCCTTTAATCTCCAGGCAAACAACCCCAAGATTTCTTGGCTTCACCTGGGTGTTTTCGTCGGTGTTCTTTTCTTATTGTTTTTATATTCGCAAAGTAGTTGGTGGAAACGAACGGACTTTGTGCACTTACAGGCTGCCGCAGGGTTTCGATTCTTGGCAGGAACTTTGGAAAGCCGAAAGACTAACTTTTCTTGTCGGGTTCTTGGCAACACCGTTTATCATAATAGTGGTATTTTATACGTTTATCATCGTCACCCTTCATCGTCAAGTTCAAGCCGCTTTATCAGAAGAACAGAAGCGATGTGCAAAGCAAACCCAAAGCATTACTCTGATGCTAGTATCTGTGGTGGCAGTATTCTTTATGTCCTGGATTCCGTACTATATCTACTTTTTTCTTCACTTTTACTCACTGGACTCAAATCTGTCTTGTCATTCAAAGACAAGGTTATGGTTGACAGCCCGTTACGTAAACTATATCTACACAGCCTTCAACCCGTTGCTTTATTACACATTCAACCCAATTTATCGCCAAGGTTTTCACGAACTGTTCAGTTGCGGGTGGTGCTGTTACCCGGGATTTTGCAGAAAGACAACAGTGGAACCTGGTCACTCAAATTTACAACATCAATCTGAGGGTTCGAATATATCAAGAGATGCTTGGGTCATCTCCGAAATTGAAGGCAATTAAGTTACAGAAACTTCAAAAAGGAAGCTGTTGATCCACTGTATATGTACGGAATGTGTCTGAGCCTGTGGTAGTATAGTTAAAGCTGCATAATATTAAGTAAACAAACAGAACACTGGTTTGAAAGAAAAGAAACTTCACTACACGATATTTCAAAGTTTTTGTTGGGACAGCTGAATGTGAAATTTCTTTTGACACATCAGTCTTTTTGCAAGCAGTAGAGAACTTCGTGTGAGTTATGTAAATAGAGCGCAAACAGTTTTTCATAAGCTACGTAGCAATAGAATCTCCTTGGGAATATCACATAGAATGAAACTGCGCCGGGCTTAATGATCGAAGTTAGTTGGAACAAAACAATGTTCGTTTAACAACTTGCCCTCACGAACTTTAACGTGTAAATCAAAATGTTTACAAAAACAAAAATGTTTATGGAAAAGCGTGTATTTTTCAACAAAAAGGCAGAAATTTATTGCGTTCGTTTGTTAAGGAAAGACAATTTTTGCAGTTTTATTAAGAACGATGAAAATTTTTTCGTACAATAACGTGATGTTTTGTGATAAAGTTAACTGAAGGCAGAGCGGGGGGAGTGTACGCTGACTGGCTGTGCTGCTTTTTTGACGAAATAGAAAGACCATCTCTTGAAATTAAAATATGAAAACGGGGCCATTTCTTTTTAATTTGTCCCCTTGACAACCATACCGCCCGCTGAAGAATAAAAACCATTAGTAGTAGTAGTATTGAGTCTCGACTCGCAGTTGTTTGTGCGAATAATTTATTTCTAGTGACTTTTCTTGCAAAAACGTTTTGTTTCTTCTGATGAGATTAAGTTCCTAATTAAATCTTGCTGTGTCACGTTTTCTGCTCTACAACACATCAGTTTTTCCAAGTCAGTTGTCCTCCGGTTTCCCACTAAAACGCCTCCTAGACAAGCATATTGCCTCATTAAAACTCGACTCGCAGTTGTGCGTGAACGATTTTTTTATATAAAACATATGTATAAAGGGCTTCGTTATTCCTAATGTGGTAAGTTTTCTGAGCACTCTTCCACCCGCCAACTTTTTTCAGTCGATATCCTCCGGTTTTCAGCAAGAACATTTCCTAGACTGGCATATTGCCTCCTTGAGACTCGAATTACAATAGTTTGGGCGAGTTATTTCCTTTTATGTTCAAAAGGAATTTCGTTAATCTTAATGGTTTTACTACATCAACCATCAACGATTCTTTATTGGATTTTTATTTCGACGGTATTCGTATATTGACTTATTGTGGTAAGTTTTCTACTACACACTTTTTTGTAAGAACCAGTAAATTTTGGCCGAGCCTCCTTGTTCTTTTTTTTTTAAAGGAATTTTACCCTCAATTGTTCTTAAGCTGTTCTTATTTTTCAAAATACTCCTAAGAACAAATTGCTAATAACTCCCAAAGTATTGCAAATGCATCTAACTTGTGTTCAGGAATCAAGCCGAACAAATCAGGTTTGAGGTAAGTAATAGAGTTTTGTTAAAGTGTATACATCACCTGTTTTTTTTTCATGTTTAGAATCTACTTAACGTTCTGATATACATAGCAAAAAAAATATTGATTTGGATTTTTCTTCGTGGCGCAATTGGTGTTCAAACAGGCGAAATTCAAAATGACCACGCAAAAGGAAGAATGGGTCCAAGTTGAATAGCGTGACAGATGTAAAGAATCCTGGAATGACGTCACAGCCCAACTTGGACCCATTCTTCTTTTTGCGCGGTTATTTTGAAACCGGAAGTGAAATTTCACCAGTTTGATCGCTAATTGCTCCACAAAGAAAAATATTTTGCTTTGTGTATCAGATTAATTATGAAAAAAAACCCACAAATGATATACACACTTTAAAAAAAGTAAATTTTGCATTAATTATTCCAAATCCCAGCCTGGAGTGTTTTTAGCTTGTTCTTAACTTTTGGCCGAATTTGAACCTCGTTGTTCTTAAAAAAACGTTCTTACAAAAAAACCTGAGCGTGTAAATCATTCAATTGATTCTCTCGGTTTTCTACTAAATCATAGATATCTATTGTGCTCCTATCAGAAGCACTATGTTCGGGTATATGTCAAATTATTTTGCACTCCGTTACGAATTCAGGACGCAAATTTTGTCCAATCGAGCTATAACGTTGTCTGCTACCATTAATACTTACTGCAACTTTCCGGAAACCGGGACGCCACCGTTTTCAACTTCGTGTCCAGTCATGCGAGCCAGGAATATTCTCATGTCGCTATTTGGCAATCCCAGGACGCATGGTGCAGGTGGTACAATGGTACAATGAAGCGCTCTACATGTATCCTAGTTTAGCCACGCCTTTAGATAGGGAAGTGTAATCAGAGCGCGATAAACACTTTTCAGTGGTTTTACATATACGCGCAAAAAATCCAGGATAGATTGGAACCGATCTTGTTCCCAGTGCTATCTGCGCGCTTCTGTGCACGTCCATGAGTTGGGTGGAATACAACAAATACTACTAGTAAAACACGTTACATTATGTCTGTAGCGGGAGATTTGAAGATTGAAGGCACGGGACTACAGTCATTTGTTACTCTCAATGACGGTCACAAAATGCCAATGTTTGGTCTTGGCTCGTTCGAGTCAAAAACTGACGAGGAAACAGAGAATGCGGTTGTGTCGGCCCTGAAGAACGGCTACAGAATGGTGGACACCGCCGCTTGGTACAAGTAGGTGTCCTTGGTGCATTGTTCATACCGTTTTTACATTTTTTATGATAGAATCGAGAACTAAGGGTACATGTAAGTAAACGTGCATTTGCCGTTCGTATAAAATATCAACCGAGGAGGAGAGGAGTGGGTGGTTGCTTGAGTCTGTCAGGGGGTCAGTTGAGGGGGAGGGGGGGGGAGATTGTTTGAAGCTCGGTTATAATTGAAGCTGGTGGGGGTCTATAAAACATGTTTACAGAACCGAATAGTTCTTTTTTTAAATAGTTAACAGTTTGACTTGGAACAGTTAATATTTGAAAGTTTGGTGCAATGGTGATGCAATACAGTCACTGACTATATTGCATCACCATTGCACCAAACTTTTAAATATTCTCAGTGTACATACAATATTTACTTATTTTTAGTTATTACAAAAAGCACCCACTACAAATCAGTGGCCACTCTCATGGCCAAACAAGCACAGTTATAACAATGGCCATATGTACATTGTGACAGTGGTGACAAGGACAGCAGTTTGATAGTCTTATGCCCAATTAACCTGGTGAAGTGGTAGTTTTATACTTTACATAAATACCACTGACAATACTTTTGGCTGTGCAAGTGCACATTGGAGTCTGATTGTTGTCCTTAGTTTGATGGAAAAGAACAGTGATGGGACCTTTCTATTTGTTAACCATATGCCCAAAGTGCAGCTGTCTTAGTTCTCTGTCTTAAAGTTTGAGATCCCAATGTTCTGGCACGGCTGCAGTAGAGAGAACCTGAAGAGATGCAATGGCCAGGATTTTACTAACAACTATTTTGCTTCTTATTTAGTTGTCAGTTTTCCACTGTCAGGATCTATACAGACATTAGATAGTACAATTTTATTATTCCTTCATAGTTTTCTTTTTTCAGTTTTAATTTTTGTCATGCATCATTAGAAATTACTGTTATAAATTGTTACTATTAATTACTATTACTATATACACAGTGAGCCTAGCTGACTCTATAAAAAAGTGGTGAAAATTATATAAGTTGAAAAAACAGTCAAAATGTTAAAAACTGTAGTAGATAGGATGTTGATTTAACTCCTCTACTGCCAAGTTTTACATAATTATATGAAGGAAACACAACTGTTCAAGAAGAATTAATGAAAAATTGCACAAGTATTTTAAGAAAGTGATAAAAATACCAGGAGTGCGAAGCTTGAGTGGTTTTATTCACTTTCATGAAATATGAGTACAATTTTTTATTAAGTCTTCGACAACTAAGGTGGTGTTTCCTTTTAATTCTATACCTACAAAAAATTCATTTTAAAACTTTTATGGAAAAAAGGGAGAGTTGCTGCGCACTCAGATAGAATCCCTAAATATGTTTACTGATGTTTTGAGTGAACAAAAGACAAAACAAAATAGTATTTAAAAATTTAATTTCCATTTCCTTTTACAACTTAGTCAAAAAAGTTTGCAAATTGTGACAAAAGACCTCTCACGGGTGATGTGAACTCATTTATAATAACTATACATCTATTGGCTAATGCAAATCATGTGCTTTATAAGTCAATCTGCTTAAAGTCAGCGGTCAGTGTTTCTTTTGATGATAACAAAAAGTTCCTGGATGACCAAGCCAATTAAATTTTTAACAGCACATTATAAAGGTACAGTAAGGATTTAATTGCACGGGTTTAAGAAAAATACAATGTAAACCAGCCAATCAGAGGGCAATATTTTTTATAGGTATGGAATTACAACTGATATTTTGACAGTGTGTTTAATTTCTAATCTGAAGAATTTTCACAGCTCCATGGACCCCATCACTTTGCCATTGAAACAAATTAAATACAGACATAAAAAAACCTAATATTTAAACTATCTCTTCATGAGTTCATTGTGGTCTATGATAAGCTAAATTTTATATTTTTAGGAATGAAACAAGTATTGGCTTAGGAATTAAGAAGTCAGGACTAAAACGAGAAGATGTATTTGTGGTCACAAAACTGTTACCTTCTGATCACGGTTTTGATAAGTGTACCACAGCATTTCATGACAGTTTGAAAAGGTAAGACGTACAGTGTATGTTTAATTTTTGTAATAATAGCAAGAATAAGTGAGACGTTTGATCATATTGGGCATGTTACAAGTAGAATTAACTATTTAATATTCTAGACAATTAAGACTCACAATACATTGTATCTCCTCTATGTTAGTAGGGACTTCATGTAGGGTGTGACTAATGTCTAGGTTTCCCTGTGCTGGATGAAGCCTGGGCAAAGAAAATCATGGAAGACCCTTAGGCTTAGGGTGTGGCCAATCCTTTTACTTTTTGGTTATTTGGTTAGGTTTCTCTAATATAGCAGTTTTAAGGGGTTCAACTTGGCATACAATGTAAATATTAGATATTTTCAATTTAGGGGTTGCTTACTAACATGAAGGAAAACCAAGTCTGCTCTGCAATCAAGAAATAATTTATGTGTAGTTCATGTTTTGTCAGAGCTTAAAACATTCATGATTAAGACATTGAAAATTCATGAACATGTCTAATTTGAATTGAACAATTGGCTGTTGGGATGTCAGTTGAAACCAGGATAAGACTTGCTGTAGATTTAGATCAAGTAAGGACTCAGATTGTTTACTCTTTTAAAAGCCTAAGGACTGTACCAATTTTGAGGTCAAATTAAAGTGCACTTTCTAAGAACTTAAGTTTTAGGGTGTTTCCAAATATTGTGACATTAGCATTCCAAAAATTAATGCAAAATTAACCCACCCCCACCCCTCATCTTCTTAACCTTTGTCCTGCTGGACCGATTTTCTATGGCTCAAGAGTATCCCAGCATCTAGATGAACTTGAGATATTCAAATATTATACTGCAACATTCATGCATTTTGATTGTCTTGCAGAATAGATTTCTAAACACAATCTAGCTTTAAAGTGTTCACCAATGATTTCTCAACATTCAAAAGTTGAGAATTTTCAGATGTTAGAAAGTTTGAAAGCCTTTTTTACCATTGTAAAATATTTTAACAAGTTCATACATCTGTGTACATGTTGCATACTTCAGACTAGACACAGGCTATGTGGATTTGTACCTGATACACTCTCCCACTGGGGGGAAGATCCTCGAGAGTTGGGATGCCATGGTTGAATTCAAGAAACAAGGACTGATAAGGTAGTCCTGCAAAAGGAAATGAGCTATTTAAAATAATGTTAACAAGAGCAGATTTAGGGGAGCCACCCCCACCCCTTCCCATCCCCCCCCTGCCCCCGAACTTCTGTTTTTTGTCTGCTTTTCTGGAAACACTTCACAAGGGACACATACATCTCTTTGAAAAGAAGATCTTTTTCTAACCAACCCCACCCAATCCCTCCCTCCCCCTTCCTAGATCGAGTTGCTTGTTCAGGCCCTCCCTTTCCAAAAAATTTGGATTTTCGCTTGGCTGGTATATGAAAGACAATAACCAG
>JAOBRG010379519.1:0-11262 GCA_027574985.1 Umimayanthus nakama
CGCTTAAATTAACAGTAATAAAGTTGCGTCGATACAATTCTTTATTTCTACCGCTCTTACGTTAATAATTCACCACAACTGCCTCTAAAACTCAAACTGTTACAAGCTGCACGATAAACGTTGTAGTATTTAACATCCCTTTTCGTGCCTTACAACGGCAAAGCGCAACTTGTTGCACGAAAAACTGCGGCGTGTAATGCCGCCTTTGAGTAGCATTTGTCAGTTCTAACTAATAATCAGTTTCTGGTTTTCTCGCGACAGTACGCAGGGTACATCTGGCCTACAGTTACCATGGGTCTCGTGATGTTTGTAACAGCGGTGTTCCTTGCAATTCTGTTTAGAGACGTAGAACTTCAAGGTATGAGGCAAGCTAAGCTTTAGACCAAAATCGCGAGCAAGCACAAACCTTGGGTGAACTTGGGTTTGTTTTACACACACATGCGGAAAGCCACACATACCACAAAGTCAGTTAATGTGTGAACGTACGAATGCGCTCACTGTACTCCCATTGTCTGACACTCTCCATCGTAATCACGCAACTATTGTTTTACACACTTCATCGCCGCCTATAAAACATTGTAGAACACTTTACAATTGTCTTCTCTCGCTTGGTTTCAAGGTCCTGAAGAAGACACTACAGATCTATCAGAATGGGCATTTAAACTTCTTAAAAATGCAAAGGTTTTGATTGGCGGTAAGTAAAATCTTTACTAGTTTTCCTTGTGATTACTTAATTATGGTTACCGTTCACCTTGAGCGGTGTTTTCAGTCGGCTTCCGTGTGTATCTCCGTTAATACGCATCGGACACCCACAAAAGCTTTACAGCAGTGGAAAGCTTATGAAATTATCTAAACGACGGTGAAAAAAATTGTTTAATAATTTTTGTTTATAAACAAATGCGAGCATCATAACTCAAACTGTTTATTTCTTTTCTAGACGTCAATGCGGCTGTCAGTTTCAATTTCAACCATTTTTAGTTTTTTTTTGTGAGATTCAGCACAATTTTTTCTCTAATTCCGTCCTGGCGATTTTTGTTGTAAGCGTCTTTGATTTTCTGCAGGCATTTGAAGAAAGTTCTTCATTTGCAGCATAAAAACTGCACTGTTTGAGTTATAAAAATAATTGGAGCGGAATTTCAAAAAACGCCAGGACGGTTTTCGTCTTCGGGCTATTATTTTCTCAACTTGCCAAATTTGACGGCATCAGATTAAAAATTGAGGGAGCATTAATCTTTTATATTTTCGTAGTTTGAGCCAAAACCTGTCGCGAGAAATTCACAAGGCTCCTAAAGTACGCCGTGCGTCATACAACTTTACTCCCGGAAAAATTTTCATTCGTCATATCTCGCAAACTATTAGATGTACTGAAAAACATTTTTTTTACTAGAAGTTCTTTTCCTGTATATTTATATTCTACGAAAATCTCAATTTCGAAGTTTTGATCCGTTCCAACATAAACGGTAACCTTAACTTTGACATGCTTCGCCGAGTTAATGTCATATAAAATGGTAGAAGTATTAAAACACAAACGTTTTCAACCTCTTGGGTCATCTACATAACCTTAAGATTACCCAAGAGATAGAAAACGTTTGTGTTGTTTAAAACTTTTACAATTTTATACAAATCTTTATTAATAATTCAATAAAATAAACCTGCACTAAATTGGCAAGGTACTAAAACTCAAGTTTAACTACTATAGAGTTCTCATAAAGAATTAAGAAATTGTATTCTGCAGGTGTCACAAAAAGTTTCTAAATAGGATTTCTAAAGTTTCAACGATGTTGGTGTCCTTAGATGAGTTGCCCCATCTCGGGATAAAACTATTTGGTATGACCGTAAGTAGTACAGTAGGGACCAAATTAGCCCCCTTTTTTGGGGATGGGGGAATTTCAGACTTAGAATTAAAGTTAAATATGTCCAGTTCCTTCTATTGCTTGTGTTCTATTGTTTTTTAAACAAAAGGCTCAACTAACTATAAAGTAGGAGCTTGCATACCGATTAGCTAAAGCAATTATAGATACGTTTCAGATATGTTTTTTTTATTCCACACCAATGAATAATAATAATAATAATAATGGCTTTATTGTAAAATCCCTTGCATATGGCTCTTCCTTTACAACACAAAAATAACAACATTGAATTAAAGCTACATAACAAATATAAATACAAGTCAATTATAATATATATGAAAATACAAAAATATATAAGAAAAAATTCGAAATATTAAGATAAAGGATCTGGATGGATAAAAACACTGAAAGTTTGCTTTTAGAGATCGAAACAGGATTCTTTTTTTACAACTTGGGTGGTTATAAAGTTAAAAACAACAGAAATCAACAAAAAGATAAACATGATCAGTCAAGCATAAAAATCCCGCCAAAACCTACTCTTGGTTTAGCTTTGGTAAAAGAGAATTGGAAAGCACGCAAAAGTACAACGAATCAAGCAAAATACTTACTTCGTTGCATTTGGCGCCAAAACAGTTAACTTATTAGCATAAACGCGCCTTATTTTAGAAAAGTGACCGTTAGCATCAGGTAAGATTGGGCAAGCCGTCCAAAAACAAAAGAATAGATTTATTCGGCCGCATTTTGTTCATGAGTTTGGAAGACAAAACAACTTATTCGCCCCCACCCCCCCTCCCCATTTTATTCATGAGTTTGAAAAACTATAGAGATAATTTATTCCCCCGCAATTTGTTTTATGAGCTATGACGTCACCACAAAGATACTTTATTTCCCCTCACGTTTATGAGATTCCCCAAGAGATACTTTGTTCCCCCAGAGATAAAGAGGTTCTTCCCCAAAAAGGGGCTACAGTAGTGGTGTTTAAGCAGTTATGTGCTCCTAAATATAAGCTCTTTTCACGTGTTCATATCATTAATAGTAGTTGTATTACGTTGTCAATAATAGCACAAGCAGCTTTTACTTGTGCGTGATGATTTTTTCTGATATCAGGTTCCAAAACTTGAATAAACAAGTTATGCTTAAACCGTCTTTTTGCAGTGGAGAGTGCGCTCATTTCACAAATCTTGCTCTCACTTCTGGAGCCGATATACGCCATATTCACAAAGCAGGTATGCAGCTATTGTGGATCAAAGATTGAAAGAGATTTTACAGATATTTTTTGCTCCCGCCCCCCTTCGACCCACCCTTTCAAGACTGCGAATATGGACCCTCTCTTTCTCTTTCTGAGTTTCTTGATCCAACCCTTAAATAATCTTTCTAGTCACTTTCAGGTTGAGCCAACTTGGTTGAGCGAGTTCTTTATTCCTTTTGTTTCCTGTTTTACAGGTTCTACGGCTCAACTCGGAGGAAACTGGTCTGGCGTACGCTGCTCTGTGGCTGTCGTACCTCCCCTCCTCTGTGTTGGTAGGGGTACTGGTCGAAAAACTAGTAAGAAGAGCAGAGTTGTTCAACCCTCTCTCTCTCTCTCTTTCTCTCTCTCTCTCTCGTTCCCAGCTACATAAGCGATCTCTTCTCAAATGATTGTGAGAACAACCCTTACAAATCTAAGCTCCGAAATAAGGAACACAATGTTGTGCTTCGTCGCACACCAAAAACTGAATATTGTAAAGGGTCTTTCTCATATAGAGGAGGGTTGTTGTGGAATTCATTACCAAACGACATTAAAGCATCCGAATCTAAAGCTATTTTTAAAAGTAAACTGGTTCGATTGAGGCAAGTAAAGTGTTGACTATATTTTAATATTATATATTTTTATTGTAATATGTACATATTTTAATTTACAAGTCTCACAGTATTTTCTTCTGTTTCTATACGGCTTTCATGTAAAGAAGTTATGTAACTTATGAAACTACCGTATTCAAATAAAAGTGAATCGATCAATCTCTCTCTCTCTCTCTCTCTCAGCTCGTATTTTTCCACCCCTTCCCTCTCAAGAGGGGGAGGTGGTTGTTTTAATCCCCCTATTTGTTAGCTAATTATCGTCTGGCCGTTTGGTCATAATTGTTAATCAATATTTCGTTTAACTCTAATTGCTTATAAGTTTGCAAATTTAAAGCCCTATTCGTGACCTTGGCTAATCGGTGCTTATGAAGACATAGAAACTCAGTAAGGCTCCACTCTACGAACGAAGTATTCCTTTGGTCATTGAACAATAACAATAACTGACACTTTTTAAGGTTTGCGTTCTTTAACAATAAAGTCTGGGTTACTTATATTGTCTTTTATGCAATAGGAACTTTCGTTCGTAGAGTAAAGGATGACCCTAATAACTCTAAAGAACACAAAACAATTAACAATTATTCTACGAGACCGCACTGAGTATTAACTGATAAATAACAGATGAGCACGGAGCGCGAATCTGTTATAATCAGCTATTAATCAGAAGGTCGAGTAGAATAATTGTTTTGTTAAATACAGTTTTATTAAATACAATAACAACTTATTTTTCACCGGTAAATATTTATTGAAAAATAAAATGTATCTGAAGAAGCCGTCGACTCAAAATACCAACTTCCATTATCGGCATTTTTCATAAATATCAATCAGTAAAATATGAACTGATAACCAGTGACCACCAAACCAATCAAATTGCTTGAAATCGAATAACCATTCCACTGTATAAATCTAACAATTACAAATATTTAGGTATCATACCAAAGTACCAATATAGAGGTTCGTACTTTGGGCGACCTTCTTCAGCCTCACAGACAAAGAGATGCACTTCTCGATAAGAGTAACGTAATTCCGGTGTTGTGGACTGTTAACTGTAACATGAATAATGTTAACCGCAGGAGCGGTCTGGCTGAGTAGGAGCTTCGACCAATGAACAACGCATTTGTTTTAGGAGGTTGCTGAAAAGCCCCGCGGGGAGCATCTGAAACGTGTCGTAACTGTCACTGCAAAACGATATATACCTCTTATTAGCCGAGTGCGAGGTCCGTACGGCAAGTTATGGACCAAGTTTTTTCCTTCATTTTTTTGCCCAAGCGCAAAGCGCGCAAGCCATGAAAACAAGGAAGAAAAAAACGAGGGTCCATAACTTGCCGTACGGACCGAGCAAACGAGGCTAATAAAATATTTTTTATTTGGCTTAGTTGATTTTTCCGGTTTTGAACAGGTGATCGAGAGCTAGAGGTCCGTAGGGCTGCTTACGGACCTGGAATTGACCAATCACAGCACGCGAAATCAGTCAGCCATATAATAAAGCTAATTAATCAGTGCTTTGTACGTTTCTGAAAATCATGAAAAAGACTGGATGTTTTTTGTTAATAGCTACAAGCTGCAAGTAATAATTTATTTCATGTTTAGGAACACCATCTTATCCTGATGTCTCTGGGTTTTGCCTTGAGCGGCTTTGGCCTTCTGATACTGGGACCGGCGCATTTCCTAGAAGCTGTCCTTCCGGTTGGGTAGGTTTCCTTCAATATTGCGAAACCTGTGTTTACTTGTTGTAAAATATCCTACTTTTCAAATTTTAAAACCTATATAAAAATGATCTCATTTCTATTTACAGTTTCGAAAACATAACTTTTTTCTTACTACTACCACGCTACTACGACTTCTACTACTACTAATAATAATAATAACAATGATAGTAATAATAATAATAATATTAATAATAATAATAATAATAATAACAAGAATAACAGTAATAGTATTAATAATAACAAGAATAAAAATAATAGTCAACTTTTTTTCAATACATGCAAGTTTAAAAGGTAATTACAAAAGTATATTAAAACTATGTATAACAAAAAAAATAATAATAATAACAGTAAAAAGCGAGCGAATTTTCTAGTGGGAACCAACGCCCAATTACATGTCTGAATAACATATTCAAGTGGTTTACCTCATGAATGTTAAAACCATCAAATCAACATCTTGACAAGTATGCGTTAATTGAGGGGGAGCAGAGAGGCGCCATAGTTGGCTGCAGTGGTATCATCGACACCCTCCTCACAGACTGCATGGTGAGCAAAGATAGCATGAGAAACAAGAAGAACCTGAGCACGGCATGGATTGATGTAAAGAAAGCATACAACTCGGTTAATCACAAGTGGCTGGTAGAGATGATGGCAGTTCATCGGTTCCCAGAATGGGTAGGCAAAATGGTGAGCAGGCTTTGTGCCAACTGGAACACACGCATAGTTGTAAAAACAAAGAAAGGGAGAGAACGTCAAAAAGCTAAGTTCAACAAGGGCCTGCCACAGGGGGATACATTGTGTCCAAGGCTGTTTACGATATGCCTTAACTCCCTGGCTTGGCAACTAAAAGCCTCAGAGGGTGCTACAAACCAATTTGCTCTGCCGGTACTGGCATATCTAATGAGAACGCAGAACCTTCCTATTGCATATTTGCAACAGCTAGACAGAAAGACACGAAAGATCATGGTGGAGAATGGTGGAAAGCACCCCTTAGGGCCAAAGGCGCTACTGTACCTGCCGAGAAAGGGAGGAGGAAGGGGTCTCAAATCTGTTGAGAATAAGTACAACTTTTGAGAAAACCAGGATCCCATAATGAAAGTAGTAAGATAGTTTAAGGAAATGGCGGCTTAAAGATGCGATCAAATATGCTAAAGAGCTAGACCTTGACTTGAAGCTGAGCGAGCATAATCCAACGTGCCGATTAGCAGATGGTAAAAAAGCAAGTGAGAAGCAGATAGAAGTTTCGGCAAGAGGGGCTCACCAGCAACAACTCAGGCAAGAAATCACAAAGGAGAAATGGTAGGGTAAGCTGTTAAAGATCAGATGGGAAGATGACCAGTTAGCAGACGTTGCTTTGACTGGATGAAGGAGTGGAAAACTGGCCCCTCAAACACTAAAGCGGCAGTGCAAAAACTGTACCAGCAACTCCTGCTGACCAAGCTCTACCACCACAAGAAGACAAGCATTTATACAACACGAATGTGTTATGCAGAATGTTCGGAAATTGCCCGGAAAGTGTCCCTTACATCTTGTCAGACTGCAGTACGTTAGCACAAACAAAGTACCTGGCGAGGCACAACGCAGCCTAGAAGATTCTGTTCTTTGAAATGCTTCGAGATCAGAACTTGGTATCCAAGGCACCAACATGGTAGTCGCTGGTCCAACCCAAACCACTGTATGAAAATGAAAAAGCTAAAGCTTTCTGGGATGTTCCGGTTTTTGTTGACAGTGTGATGGTAAAAGCTAACTCAGTTGACGCGAGAGTAGTAAAGAAAGAGAGAAAGGAGTCGCGGTGGTTGAGTAGAGCTGCCCATGGATGGACAAAAGAGGAAATAAAGACGCAGAGAAGACAGCAAAGTACGGCACTCTAAGATGGGCGCTTAAACAGCAGTATCCCGGGTACGAAGTGACGCAGTTCAACATAATTATTGATGTGCTGTGAGGATGGTCCGTGGATCTGGAAGAGAAACTCTAAGACCATGTCGGACAGCAATCAAAAACAGTGCTGAGGCGAATGTAGAAAGTAAAACTGTCACACAGTTTAAACATTGCACAAGCTTTTAAAGTTCTGATGGGATTTAGATTTTTATAATTACAGCCGCTAAATATTTTATCGATAAATTCTAAGATATATCAACGAGTAATTTTAATGAGGAGTTTTCAAAGGAGGAGGGCTACGTTTTCGTCCTCTGTACGTTTCATTTAGGGACATGGTTTTACAATCCAATATTAATGTTAAAATTGCATTAGTAATGGTATTAAAAAATAATGATAGTAACAAAAACAATATTAATAGTAATAGTAATAAGTGAATACATTTTTAAGGAAGGCCTCTCAATAAAATCCAAAATATAATAAAATTAAAAAAATACAAAACTTAGAAGATAAAGTTAAGCTCAAAGTTACAAATTTCAAAACAAAAGCTACTCTAAAAACTGTTGTTCTCAATTTTATTTAAATTTCATCAAAGAATTCGTTTAGGCATTGGAATTCGTATGCCCGTTTCATTCGTCGCATTTCTCATGCGCGGAATACAATGCTTATGAGTAAATTCTATTGTCTACCTCATTCGCATTGTATTCGGCGCATGAGAAATGCGACGCTTGAAACGGGCCTAAGTCCGCTTGGCATGTCAGCCCCAATATTTTAAAGCTCTACAGTAAGTGACCCTGCTTCTCCATTCCGCTATGGGTTTCGGGAGTATCGGTAAATAACCGTTCTTTGTGTTTTAGTTATAGCATATTTTTGGTAAAAAAGAATCACAAATTTTGTCGTTTTCATATCTATTTGATTCATTCCAGGACGGTTTGGTTGGCGATATTGGGCGAAGTTTCCATTGGTGTTGGGATCGCACTGAGCTTCATTCCAAGTTTACCGTTTGTTTTCAAGTCAGTCAGGTTCGTTCAGAGTTTGTTCAACTACACCACACCACATCGCGTCGTAATGTTGTTGAGTTGTAGTAGTTGTATGTTACATTGAGTTTGTTGTGTCTTGTATTTGTGTTGTGTTGTGTTGTGTCTTGTATTTGTGTTGTGTTGTGTTGTGTCGTGTTGCGTTGTGTTGTGTTGTGTCTTGTATTTGTGTTGTGTTGTGTCGTGTTGTGTTGTGTTGTGTTGTGTCGTGTTGTGTTGTGTTGTGTTGTGTCGTGTTGTGTGTTGTGTGTTGTATTTGTGTTGTGTTTGTCGTGTTGTGTTGTGTGAGAGTGAGTACTACGACCTAAAAAGAAAACAAACGTCAAGATATTGAAGCATCTTTGAGTTGCAGGTGGTAGTCAAACCTAGCATTTGACCTACATGTAAACTAACTTATTTCCAGCTTAAATGTTTGACTGGCTTTCCCTCTTGGAATTATTAAAACAAAAGCAATCAAATTAGATAGTTTTAATTTTAATGACGTAACCTTAGCTGCTACCGCCCTGATTTTTTAATAAGCCTACAAAAAAATTTTGTGTTTATCAGGGAGGACGGAGTAGAGACTGACGTCATCATAAGTAGTCTGTTGGTTGGTATGTTCACCTGCGCAGTGAATGCTGGGTAGGTAGCACGCCTTTATTCCGGGTAGTTATACGTTTTCCTCCTTACCAAACATTTAAATATCATTTACGATAAGTTTTGTTGGGCAAAAGGTTGTTAATCGTTTCACCGGGAATATTGTTATACCGAAGATACTTAAACCCGGGTTTCACTGTATATAATTCCGCTACCCTAAGTTTAGAAACAGTACGACATTCACAAATGTGGAAACTATTACTTTTTATTTTTTTAAAATAACCTTTGTCTGACATGCGAGCTCGCACACTTGAAGGTCAAATTCGACTACTTAAGTTTACAAAACTACGTCTGGACGACCGCTTAGGTAGTTTCTGATCATAAACAGACCACGGCATTCCTTATAGCTGTTTGTAACCTTAATGAAGGTGGAAAGCAAAACCAACAATAACACTGACAAACTCATTGGTCGGCCATCTTGGAATTCTGTAGAGCAACAGGTAAAGCCGAGTTTTCATTCCCAATTACGTCATAATGGCTGGTACCTCCGTTTAAATTTCGAAAAAGAAAACAAATTTGAATCATAGGAACACAGTACTATAGCTGATAAAGAGTCATGAATATTTTAAGAATTTCGGGAGATAATTTTGGAAAAAAGTGAGAGGGGGCGAATTGTTAATTTTGATTTTTTTTTTGGTTTTTATGGCTTTTAATTAAGTTTAAATTAACTTATGACGTTAATATTTAATGGACGGTTGCCGACTCGTGTTCTAAAATAATCGAGGAATGGTACTTGCTTGCTGAGGGGAAGTGTTTGTTGCGTTCTATTAACTTTTCTCCCCTTTTAAATATCTTGTCCAAATCCCCTAATCACCACCAAAGTTAAGCCTGTTGCTCCCCCTTAAACTCCGAAATCGAGCGAGCTCTCTTATTGGTCAGTTACAAGCGGTTACCAAGGCCTTTTGGAGCCTTTTGAGGGGGAGCAACATGTTTTGTCGAAGTGTGCACATAATTACGTAACCATTTGTCGATATCTCGGTTTTCATTTAAAAAATCAACAAAATTAAATCACAGAGACACAGAATCGCAGTTGATAAAGATTCACAAATATTTTGAGATGATTTTGGACAAAAAGTGATTGGGGCGATTTTGTTAACTTTGAAGGAATTTTTAATTTTTTGTGGATTTTAGGTAAGTTAAAACTAATTTGTGCAGATAACCGAAGAGTGACACTTGCTCGCTTTGGAATAGTTTTTGGTGCGTTCTAGCAACTTTTTCGCTTTGAGTCTCCTCTCCAATTTTCTTTCAACCTCGACCAAAATACAACTTATTACTTCCTTAACCTAATTAAGTAGCTACTTTGACTTTACGGCTGAAGAAGGGTTTCAGTCATAACTCAATTTCGTCTCCATTTCTTATTAAGTTTGTAGACCACTGTGTTCTTTGAGCCTTCTAATAGTTTCGCCGTGACACTGCTATGCTGTTGTGGTTTCATCGCCATATAGCTTTGTTTGTTTAGTTGTATTTTGAAGAGCATGGTATTTATTCTAAGCTGTTTCCGATTTAAACTGTGAACCTAATGAATTCAAATAATATACAAATAATTTTATTATTTTGCCGTTTTTCTTGTCTTTTTTGGTGATATAATTGACTGTGTAGCTTAGATTTTCCTGGTGCTTGTTATATTCTTGGGTGGGGAGGGTTAGTCAGTGTTCTATTATAGACGACCAGATGTCCTTTTGTGTGCCTAAAAGCCCAATAATATAATAATTAACTGAAGTTTCAATAAAAAAACAATCGCAACTGTTCATTCATTGGGCAGGCACGCACTTACAACTTTGCTCTTGTTTCCGCAGAGCTTTCCTGGGTCCAACACTAGCGGGAATTATTGCGGATTATGTAGATATCCGGACAGACTTTACGGTGAGTAGAACGAGGCTCTTTGCAAGGAGAATTTCCACAGTTCACAAATATTCTGAAATGTCCTTTGGTTTCGGCGAAAAAAAGTCGAATTCCAAAAAGCCGTTTAAAACCTGGTAGAAAATCTTAACAGCCGTTAATTTGATTGCCAGCTGCAGCAGATAAATTAACTGTGAAAATTGTTCAGATTGTTTTTTGAAAATTTAAACACTTCAAGTTTTATTACCCGCAGAAAGTCGTTGAAGCTTTGCACTAAGTTACAGATAGGGTCCCTGTGCAAGGTTGCCTGTGAAAATAAACCTATTTGCAAGCTACTTGCAAGGTTCATTCCGCCGGGCATTACTGTTTAAACTTACTGGTTGGGAGCTTAACAAATTTCAAAGGCAGTGAACAAACAAGGACCGCGGGACAACTTTGATATTAAAGGGGGGGGGGGACCGTTAGTGACTCCACCATATTTGG
>JAOBRG010379530.1:0-11262 GCA_027574985.1 Umimayanthus nakama
ATCTGACAAAGTTTGGGGAATTCGACTTTGGCAAAGTTGCGCGACATTCTCGAAAATTACTGACAGCCGCTCTTAAGATCAGTTCCGGAGATTATACAATTTGTGTCCTTGTTCGTACAAACAGACTCCAAACTAGAAAAAAGAAATCATCCTGTCATTGATTAAAACTGACCCAACATATTTATCAAATCCTGGTAACAAACTTTATGGGCTGTTTTGCAAATATGAACTACTAAATTACAACCGCTGGCAGCACACACCAGACAAAGCCTGGGGTAGTGTTGAGCAATGTGATGAAACACTCACGACTTGCTGGATGAATTTTCTTTGTAGTGATACAGGTAAGTAATTAGTTCCTGACTGAAAACTAAAACTACAGACTTCAAAGGCACTGCCTTGCATTGTATTGCATTACATTACAAACTCATTGATTATGTGAAAAAACTCGATTATGAGTGTATTATACACTCATCGTATGTTCACAGCTCAAGAAAACAATGAACTGGCACATCTGAACGTTCCCAAAATGTGTCAAACAGTAATTTGGGAAATGATTCCTACACACTACTGCTGTACATCAATTGAGATGTGTGTGGTTTCTCTTCACAGCTCAGCGTTTTTTGAATTTCTTATTACTTTATACTTGTCATACTTATTGGTGGGGTGATTATGAAACAACAAAAACATAAAAAATGTACACAAACATTCCCGAACGCTACTACATGCGCATGGACTTTCGAGCTCGGGGAAAGAACGTGTCAATCGACAAAAGAACACACTGATTCGGAACTGAGAAGCGAACACGCTGGTACTGAATCGAGATGCGAACACACTCGTTCTTAATTTAGGAGTGAACACGCTGGTTCTCAATCGAGAAGCAAACACGCTGGTTCTGACCGAAATTGGTGCTTTTAACCCTATTCCTTGATCAGCTGCTGCTTACAATTCAGTTAAGAAAAAGCAGTAGGGTGACTAAAAGCCCTTTCTATGAAGAAATAGTAAGCTTATTTACCTCACAATAGTCGAATCGATGGATTGATGGCGCAATTCGAAGCAAGATAGATAACGTCACTAACCAAATATGGGCTGCCTCGTTGGCAACAACCGACTTCAAAATACGGGGTATTACTTACACCCAAATATGGAAAAGCGACCAGTTACGCTGAAAACGAGACTTTTTGTACTTCACACGGCTCTATGCTCTGTCGCCTCGCAATCTTTGCGTTATCGGTCGGATTGCTCGTTATCAAAAATTTTTTTTGAAAAGGCGAAAAAGTTTAATTTATAGGGCTTTTCAGTGCCAATATGCTGATGAGCATCAGATTTTAAGCAAAGAAAGTGGAAATGTTAGATACCTTTACTATCAGGAAAGCTGTTTAGAGTGCTGTTTACACCAGTGTAACCTGCGGGCAAAGGAGTTCGAACATTCGCGCTGTACCTCTAGGTTACGAGTCAGCGCTTTAAGCAGCTCAACAACCTTGTTCAACAAACTGTATTGTCCACCATGTAGGTATTGGAGAGGCGAATGCAGAGCAGTCACGACCACTGCTGGAACAAGATGCTTCCTGTGAAGCGGGTGGTGGCCTCTTGAGTACTGGTAGTGCAAGACAGATTGCCAGCATTGTGACTTCAGCGTTGGAGCAGACAGCGAATAGACCATTGTCATCGACTCAAATAGGTACTTTCTCTCTTCATTACTCTGGGATAAATTGTCTTTGAGTATTGTATGGTCGGAGCAAGAGTTCGGCTTGGACATTGACTTAAATTTTTCAACACGGTTACCCCTCTAGAAGGGCAGCTCAGTTAAAGTGATGAAGAAATGATAACTAAAGGGTTACTCGAGCGACCAAAATCATTTCAAATTATCTGAAAAGTTGCTGAATGAAACAAATTGGTTCAAGAATGTTTCGATAAGCGCGAAAAAGTTGTTAGTTTGTTCGGAGGGAAAACAAGATATAGCTTAGTGTTAACTCCGTCACAGGGCACGGAGGAAGAATGTTTCGAAATAATAATCAAGAATTCACTCGTACTAAATAAAGATCAACAAGGGATGAAGACAGGAGCCCTGCATGAGATACACCAAAGTAGCTTTCCAATTTGGCTGACATATTTCCGTCAATGATAACCTGTTGAAATCTACCAGCCAAGTATGATTAGAGCCATTAGAGTGCTGTTCCTGTTAAGGCTACCGTTCACGTTGGAACGGTTCAAAGTTTCGAAATTGAGATTTTTACAAAAAAAAATACATTAAATGAGCTTCTAGTAGGAAAAAAATGTTTTTCAATACGTCTAATAGTTTGCGAGATATGACGAACGAGAGTTGTTACCGGAATTGATATTGTATGACGTGCGGCGTACTTTGGAAGTGAATTTCTCGAGGCATGTTTTGGCTAAAACTGCGAGAGCGTAAAGGATTAATGCTCCCCCATTTTTTAACCTCATGCCGTCGAACTTGGCAAGTTCATAAAACAATAGCTAAAGAAAAAACCGTCCTGGCGAATTTTGAAACTCCGCTCCAATCATTTTTTATGACTCAATCAGTGCAGTTTTTTACGCTGCAAATAAGGAATTTTCTTCAAATACCTTTAGAAAATTAACGACGCATTCAATAAAAAATCGCCAGGACAGAATTGGAGAAGTTGTGCTGAATCTCAAAAACAAACTGAAAGTGGTTAAAATTGAAACTGACAGCCGCATTGACGTCTAGAAGTGAAATAAAAGTTAAATTGTGATGCTTGCATTCGTTTATAAACCAAAACTATTAAACAATGTATTCACTATCACTTAGATAATTTTATAAGCTTTCCATTGATATATAGTTTTGTGGGTATCCGATGCGTATTAACGGAGTTACATACGGAAAACTGAAAACACTGCTCAAGGTGAACAGTAACCTTAAGTCAAACTTTCACTCAAGTTGCTGAAAGAGTTTTGAGTCATCGATGGTATCAAATGCGGTACTAAGATCAAGGAGAACAAATAACTTTACATACTTACTCCATATTTATGAGGCTTTTGCTACGAATGCGAGGTAACGCGGTCTCAATACTTTGAAGTTTTCGATACGCAGACTGTAGAACAGGAAACAGCCCATGTGTTTTTATGTGAGAAATTGGCTGTTGCTACACTTGCCTTTCCTGTAAGCTTGGATAAATGTTGTAAGGTACTCACAGGCCGATAGATCCTGACTCAAGTTTTTTTAAAATAAGGTTTAAAATGGGCGGTTTTCCAAGCATCTAATGCAAAGATATATGAAAAGGAAGAGGATAATTTATCTAGACATTCCTAAACAAGGCTAGTCAGAACCAGATCAGGGGCGGATCCAGAAACTTCAGAAAGAGGGAGCCGGAAGCCAAATTCTAGAAAGGGGGGAGGACCGGAATTCGACTTTTCAGTGCCGCTTCCAGTCAGTGTCTTTTAAGTCTGTTATAAGTATTCCACCAAAAGGGGGGAGGGCGGCCCGGCCAGTCCGGCCCCTCCCCTAAATCCGCACCTGCAGATTAAGATCATATAACTTGCTTGTGGAACTTGCGATACGTTTGCTCTGACCGATTTAAACTCGGAATAGCAGAGATCCTTTTCAGTACCAATGTTTTCGGTCTTGCGGACAAATTGACCGAAGTCATCAGCAAGCTTTCCTCGTTCCCCATAAAGAGGTATCTCCTCAGTACAGCAGTACCTAAGAGGCATTTGGTAGCAACGAGGAGGTGACGGCGATCCTTCCTATTGTCAGTGACAAAGTCAGTGTATTATGCTCTCCTTGACTGCTCAACAAGATGGATACAATTTCTCGCCCAAGTAAATAACTTTCGATCAGTCCTTAGTCCAGTAGTCCTCCAAACACGTTTTTTTAAATCGATCTCATTGCTGCTTTGATGGTAACACTGTAAAATTGACCGACGGAACACGGGTAAACACGATGGTTCTCTTCTTGAAAATGAAAGCACGCTTATCTAAAGTTTTCTAAAACGCTCTTAAACCGCTCCGAAATCGTTCGGATTTTGTGTTTGCCAAGACAACAGCTGATGATGGCGCGAGCGGAAGTAATTTTTCTGAGAAGATGTTGCTCGTTACGTTGTTTAAGAAACAAAGTGGTGATTTTTGGTGTAGTTTTTTGTTCGTTGAAAACAAAGTAATTAATTTAAGTTTCGAAGATGTTTTAACCAATCCATTTGTAACTTCTAGAGATTTATCGGGCAAAAACCATACTTGTCTAGTAAGTTCGGAGGCTCAGTCAGCTCAAGTCGTCTCTGCAGCATGCATGCATGCAGGAAGTCAAGAGAAAATGAGGGGACAGAGAGACACATTGAGAGCGTTGGCCAGGATATGTTAATCCGTTGAAGCTAATTTAAGTTTAAGGAATATGTTTTCCGAGACGTCCACATAGAGTGCAACATCGATCTGAGGTTGTCAATGGAAAAGAAAATTTCAATAATTTGTATATTGTTTGTTGGGACACAAAAACACTTTTCCTGGGGAAACAAGAGATCTCTGATAGCAGGGTACGCAAAGAGCTAATAAATCATAATTTGTACTTATTTGCGTGACCGCTCGGTCAGTCAGATAGTTTTAGAGCTGGCTATGGTTGGCCGTTTGTTGCAAAATTCAAGAAATACAAAAATCATATTCAACAAAATATATTTGTATTCAAGGCATCCTTTTACATCCAGCAGCTTTAAGAATAACTTATTCAACAAGGAAATATATTCAGTCAAAGAAAACATATTAAATCTCTTAAAAACTTACTCATTCAAGGAAATTGAACTCGTTCATGGAATTATATTTATATCAAGGAAACTATATTCATTCAACAGCGTTGAGTTCCCGGATGTGGCAGAAACATTTATTCAACAAGTTTCCGCAGCCACTTTGTAACAATTATAAGTTAATTAAGAACAAAGTATAGCTGCAACTCTGCTCTTTTTGATTGAAGGATGAAGAAATTTCTGATGTCGAGGGTTCCTACGGATTATAATAATGACCGTGTCGTTTTTGCTACCATTGTGCGAAGCAATAGGCATATAAATCGCTGCCCGTTTCGTTTCGGGCACAATATCTTCGCTAAAATCTGATATGCCCGCCAGCTAGTTTACATCTGACGAAACTGTTGAGCATACTTCCTATCGTACTTTTTGCTCAAGAAGTACCTGTTGCCTTCTATTTGGAAGTCGCTTTCATCGACAAAGCTTTCTTTTACGCGGCACTCATTTACCACATCAAAACGAGGATTACCTTGATGCGGACGTCTTGGAAAACACCCTTCTGTTCGAGAGCCAATCTCACCTAAAATAACTAAATTTAACTTAAACAAATAACTTTAGTTGAATTGACATATCACAAAGCGTGGACTGGGAGAGTCCCTCACTGTCCCCTCATTTTCTATAATAGATGGCTTTAAGCAAACATCACTGTGTGAAAATTGTTCAATGTACTGGCAAAGATTCAAATCGCAACTTGAAGGACTTTGTAGTTTTTGCATTTTTCAGTTCAAATAATGACTCTGAAACACTTCGAATGCACAGCCGGTATAAGGACTCGCACTGGCTTTGCCAAGCAGCAAAAAATAATTTTTAAACATTCACATTTGTCTCAAGAAATGAGTCTGTTTTGGTGGATGTTTCATAAATCTGCAAATTGGTAAAACTGAAATAGCACTGTCTCGAGGTTAACAGTTGTTTCAGAAAAGAAAAACGGTACTTTAATAAACAAATTAAATATAAAAAGTGATAGTTTTTTTACTTTTTACACTGCCGCAAGCTTTATAAAAATCTTTCATGAAAGATTTTTTACTTTTCAACTTAAAGCTTGCAGCTGCAGCGCAGTTATATAGTTGTTTGAAGGACGAAGACATTGAGACATACTGAATCAAAGAACTGTGTTTTAGTTAAGAATTAGTTTCCTACAAATTATTTGATTTGTTTCTAGCTCTTCATCAACTTCAGTAAGGTTTTTTTGAACTGCTGTTAATATTTCATATGAAGCCATTGTTTTCTCTTCTGCTGCACGCATTTTTTTTAAAAGAACCAGTCAATTTTTCAAACTAACTCGTTCGCCTTTGCGATCGAATAGTTTATAGACCCGGTCTCTCAAGCTTCTGGTGCTCATATTCTATGTATATATGCGTAACTAAGATCTGAAGGGTGATCAAGTTGCCACTGAATACTCGCTGTAATTGTTATTATTAAATACAGTCCAATGGTTATTCTATTTCAAGCAGTTTGACTGGTTTAGTGGTCACCGGTTATCAGTTTGTATTCTAGTGTATGAATACATATAGAAAACGCCGGGATAATGTACCCCAATAAAGGGAAAATGTCTCAAGCACATTTGATTGGTTGGGTGGTCTTTGGTTATCAGCTCCTATTCTAGTGATTGACAATATCTGGATAACGCCGGGCTGATGTAGCCCAACAAAGGGAAAATGACCCAAGCACAAGTTATTTTGGAGTCGGCGGCTTCTTCAGACACAATTTATTTTCAAACAAATATTTGCCGCTGAAAAGTAATTTGTTGTTTTATGTAATAAAACTGTATTATTAAAAAAAAATTATTCTACTCGACCTTCTGAATATTAGCTGAATATGACAGATTCGCGCTCCGCGCTTATCTGTTATTTATCTCGTAGAGTAATTGTAGAGTAATTGTTAATTTCAGAAACATGACAGTAGTCTGTACAGTTTCAATTGTTAATTAACCCACCGAAGCCCACCGAAATCCACAAATACAGTGGTTTGTTCAGTGGCGAATAAGTTTTAAATAATACCTAGTCAAACATTCAATCAACCAGCCTAATAATTTATATGTTATCGTAAAAATAATTACAATTCGTTAATGGCTTATCCACAATTCACTTGTTTGTGAAAACAATGAAGCATTTTCAAGATATACTTAGTAAGTTAAGCACCCAAACCAACCATTTGGTTACTTTCCTTCGTCTAACCAATATTAAATACAATATGAAATCACAATTTCAGTCGTATTCCTTCAAGACCAAATGACGATGATCAACTACTATCAAGACCAACGCCAAACTACGACGGTTAACAATAGTCAAGACCAACGCCAAATGACGATGGTTTGCAACAACCGAGACCAACGCCAAATGACGACGGTTAACAACAATCAAGACCAAAAGACTGTCAACAACCAGCAGACCTATAACAGCGAGTGCCATGGACCAACAGCCATTGGTGAGCAGCCGTCGCTAAACACGACGGAAATACGGCAGAACAACAATTCTACTACAGAAAAGTAAGAAAGTAGGTAGGAAGACGCTCCAAAGAGACCTTCATGCAGGTTTAAGAAAACTAGTCTGTCAAGCATTTTGTTACGTTCCGTAATACTATGTTATACTATATTTGTGTTGCGTTGTTATGTTGTTTAATGTTCTATTATGTTGTGTTGTGGTGTTTTGTGATGTTATATGATATTAAGTGTTTTGACTTAGACTTTAACAAAACGATAAATGTGCGATATTCGGTAAACTACACTCGATCAAACTGACTCAAAAACCATGTGTCCCTTGTCCGGGGGGTCCAACCTATTCAGAGTTTTGTGTAATACCGCTGACCCGTGAACTTTAACACGTACTAATGAAAGTCCAATCTCTGTTCTGCGATGTTGGTTCACCCGGTACCACTTTGAATAACTTGTTGGATCTAGCATCCAAATCCCTTGGTCTTCTGCTGCCAGTTCTGGTTCTGTTTGTTCTCTGACAAAGTAATTCTTCATCACTGGGATGTCTGGTTTCTCGACTCGATCACGTCGCTCGGCTTTGATTTCCTCACTTGCTTCCGTACGATTTCCAAACTTTCTCTTTGGACCCTGCCACCAGGAATCAACTGTGACAAGTTCATGCAGTGTTAGTCCTCGTCTGGCTTTGTCAGCAGGATTCGGCTTGGTAGGAGCATACCTCCACTGATCCGGGTTTGAGTCCCCATGAATTTCTCCAACACGATGAAATACAAAAGGCTTGTAATTTCTACTCTGTCCTCGAATCCAGAACCCTGCATCAAGACTACCGAGCCAGTGTGTGACTCCATTCACGGTACTTCAAGAGCCATACATACCTGTTTCGTTAGTCTCAGTCCAACAAGTCTTGGGCGGCGCAAGTCTATACTTGGCTGCAATCAGTCGAGTGGTCACCTTTCCATTACCGAGATCACTCCATATTTAGACCGCGGCTGCATAGGCTTTCTGTGAAGCATCTGTAAATGTGTGGATGGTTGAGTCCAAAACGTTTTCATCCTTCGAACACCTGGGAACTCTGATCTGTTTAAGTTCAGAAAGTTAAATTGAGTAAACCATTAAGTTATACTGTTATGCTTTGTTACGACATGTTAACTCATGTTGAGTTGTTTATTATGTTGTGTTTTTACAATACAGTTGTATGCTATCAGTTAACAATTAGTCCGCCAACGCGCGTTGGATATTATCTTTTAGATAGTGGACGAGGTGCGAAGCTCTACGCTCTAGCCTCCTCCGCAGGCAACTCTGAGCAGTAACTCATCTGGAAACGTGGGAGGGCATGCTGAGTGATAGTAATTAGGATCAACTAGGCTAATGAGGGTAAAGGAGGCTGTGGCTAAAGTCTGCATGAGAATGATAAGAGAGGCGGGTGAAAAAAAAAAGGTGAAAGTGTTGCCTGCCATAAAATAAAGTGTACCGACCAGCCTCTTCACCTAAGTGGACCGCTCTCTTGACTCTACGCCCCACGGAAGGATTTTGCGCGAAAAAGACTCGCCGTGGTCCCCAGAGGAAACTTTGAACCAGTCAGATCTTCGAATAATATTTGTCACATTCTTTACAAGCTAAGTACTAAGATTGAGAATAAAAACGCAGTATCTGTCATTGAGGCGTCATTGCTGTATCCTAAATGATGCAAACAAAATATTTAAGTGGAGAGTTTCGAGCACTTGTAAACGGATGTCTACAAAACGAAGACCTTGAAAACGAAGACCGAAAACGAAGACCCCTATAAATATAGCAAAATTCAAATCAAAACTAACATAACTTTTTCAAGGTTTAAATTGGATTTTCATTACTTATTGATTATTTTTGTGTCCTTTTATTTCAGCAGTTAAACAGGGATGCAGCGCTATGCCGGCACTTTCAAAAGTATAGTGTTTTGTCCAAATTTAGTCACAAGATCACGTCACGGGATGCTCACGTGCAGCCTAGAATTCTGGAAGCGAAGCAGCCATATGTAACTAACAACCGGGGGCCAAAGATGTTCAACTTGCCGGGGAACCGCAAGCCCGGACGTAAAACAAACAAGTTTGTTGCTGACTGTGATACCAGCAAATCTGACCAATGAGAACTGCCTATGCAAAGTTTGCATAGAGTGTAACAAATATCTTTTCAGTACAGCTCTAAACGTATTCAGTTTCCGTCGTCTTCATTGATTACATTCTAGCGATTGTCTTTATTTGTCATTTTATGCTTTTGAGAAAACGTGGACCGTGTTTAAAGCTGTTTCCCATATGATCTGTAGCGATCTGTGATGGTCGCCGACTGCGTGTCACAGGTGATGCCGACTGTTTCAGATCATATTGAAACCAGGCTTCAAAGAAGAAGAGGCTTTCTTTTGCAAATTTGTTGAACGTTACTGAACACAAAGGGGCTGGTCAAAAAGTACATTGGGGCGGAGGAAATGAAAACCCAACTTCTCAAAAAAACATGACCCACCCACTCATAATGGCACAAAACTTTGGTGACCCACCCCCAACAAGGGCTGAAAAAAACATGACCAACTCCCAAAACTCAACTCCGAATACTGCATTTTTTATTACTTTTTTCCTTTATGCCTGTAGTATAGAGTATCATATACAACATAAAACAAGTGCACCAATCTTAATCAGCAAAAATGCTCAATACTCATACATATGTTACAGTTATATTCCCGATGCAGTCTTAAATTGCAATGAATACTAATACAACTCATAACAAATTGCACTGTCTTTTATTTGCCACGAAGCATCTGACTGAGGGGCAAATCTTTATCACTGCTGTCAGTTGTATCAGCATGTTTATTTTCTCCAACGTTCTCAACTAAAGCTGAAAGTGGCAGATCATCTTCATCATCCGATGACCTGTTACTCTTCAAGTAGAAGACACCTTTGAGTTCTCCCTGTGTGGTCTCACTTGTTGAGGTTTCCTCTTCTGACTCGTGCCCTGAGTTGATGTCTTTGTCTGATTTATAACAACTCATATTTTGGGTTAACTATATAGGTTTCATTAAGAGCTAGTCTAGGATTAATACTAGTCAGTCAGGTTTTGGAGAACTCAGTTTTTGGAAAAAAAATTAGTTGGTCAGAGTAATAAGATTCCCTGTGGAATTTTTACCTGCTCGAAACAATCATTATTTTCATGGGCAAAACTTAAACAGCACTACATTTCTAAGCTTGAAGACAATAAACTACTGTATGCACCTTGTGTATACTGTATTCTAAATTTGATTTAATGTAAAAATAGTTGCCATGTCAATTGCACTTTTGCATCAGGCCATCTTATAAAGAAATACCACACTCCAGCGGCTCCTACGACTTTTATCTCTCAAAGGCATTCAGAAATAATTGTCCGCGCAGATTCACCACGGCTATGTTCACGCTTCACACGGCCTAACACGGTTTCATGTACGGTTCCCACGTTCTCTCTCATGCTTTCTTTATTTTCCACGGTCATTACCGTGAATTTCCACGGAATCACGACAGAGATCACGGAATCATGTCCGCGAAGACCGCCGTGGCGTGTGTTTTTTGCAAGAGGTCCTGTCCTAAATTTCAATTTTTCCTTATTGTTTTTTTAAATGGTACATACATTATCTTTTCTAATGATCATCAAAAAAAAGGGTTAATTAAAAGTGGCATGTACATAATAATATTTTTTATAAAATATTGAAAAGTGAACCGAACAAAAAATATGTTGCACATTTCTAATATACTGATTTCAGCAGAGGTTTGTATTTATTTGGTGAGCACAAGTATTTTTTTAAAATATATCGTTACAGTAATGTGGAACTGGAACCACAAAAGACTTAATTTTGAAGGTGCCAAATAAGAACAGTTAAGAAATGTATTAAATAAATTGAGCAGTACTTACAAGTGACATGATTTAATTCTGTCTCTAAAATCTTTCTTTTAAGATAGTATGAAATTAAACCTAGTCAGAAACTATCATGACCCACCCCACCACTGGCTGAAAAGTTGGGTGACCCCCCACCCCTTTGCTGAAGCTCGAAACTTGCTGACCCACCCGCAATTC
>JAOBRG010379541.1:0-11261 GCA_027574985.1 Umimayanthus nakama
GTATCAAATCATAATGTATCAAGCTTTCGATGCTGTAATCCTTTTCAGGTTTTCATTGATTAAAATGGACACCTCGTATGTGTGTGTGTGGCTGCATTCTCCGTAACTGATCTGCTGCTTGGAGCGGAAATTGCGAAACGAAACGCCCTGGTCAATCCTCCCCCCTCCCCCCTCTCCCTTCCCCCTAGGCAAAGTTGGTGGATTGTAGAAAAAGGTATTATGATGTTGCAGAAAGTTGTTTTCTAATGACTCCAAAGGGTATTTGGTTTTGATCTGGGATTGAGTGTTATTTAGGAACTTTAGTAAAATTAAACTGAACGAATTTGCCGTATGTTTTAAGAAAGACATTTCGAGGCTCAAAAAACTTGATTAAAGTTTTGGTGTTAGGTCTGAAACTTGGAAGGGAACTTACTTGGCGCGTTGATTTAACATCGCAGTTGGTTCTTTACATAGATTCCAATAGCCTGCTAGCGGGCTCTCCGGTTGGATTAAAATAGAAGACCCCTCTTCTCGACTTCACGCACCAAGAATTTCGAAAACAAACCTTTTCAATTTTAATCCAACCGGAGAGCCGGCTAGCAGGCTAAGATTCCAACCCAGGAGACTGAAAAAGATTATTTTGGTTCACTGGACATACACATCCTGAAACCGTCTGTTGTATAATATAAAAAAAACTTGTGTACAACCCAAAGATGTTCTTGCATTCCCAAAAGCTGGTTTAACTTTGAGACCAATAAAATGTTCGTGATTGACTAAACCACACAAATGTCTGTAGCTCGTAAAGTCACTGACGACCGTTAAGGGAGGAAGGGGGAGGGAAATTCTCGTTTCCAGTGCCGCGCTGTCCGCTTGTCATAGGCTTGCTAGGAGACTTGGGCAGACACTCAAAATGACGGATGAAAAGGAAGAAAAGAGTGTCATTGTATAACAAATTCTTTTTTATACTATGAGTGTTTGTTGATTTTTAGCAAACGATATGACGTTGGATTACTAAAGGAACCCCAATACAATTGCAGAGGCATTGAAGTGGGGCTAAAAATTAAACACGAATAACTGGAAGGTTTCCTGAACCAACTAATAGTGACCTTACACAACTAAGGGCGTGTTCGATTTACTCTATCCCAGGAATAAAAAATTTGTTCAATCTTGCTGTCCACAGTTCCTGCAAAAGTTAGAAGAAAAACACAACAGATTTCTATCTCTCGCCCCAGTCATTACTTTTAACTAAATATTTGATTGCTCTGTGAGACTCGTACCCGGTCCCAAATTCCTCGAGTTCATCCTACCCAAAACCCTTTGCGCGTCCCTCATTTCCTTCCCACAATCCTCCGCATCTTCTCTCTTCCGCCACCTAAAAGCGACTGGGTACGAGTCTTGGGCCCGCCATGGTGCGACCGTTTGCATGGAACCACAACAATGTTGGCACTTGTGTATAATTTGGCGATCAAACCTTTCATAGTAGGTCCATTTCAAATGAACGCAACATTATTGGCCAAAAACCCCAAACAACACGCATCAATTTTGTTACTTGTTGCGTTCGTTTGTATGCGCCTTAAGACGCCAACGTGAACAAGGACGGCTGCTGGATTTTAACTTCCCTTTATTCCTTTTCTTGTTTGTGCAACTCATTCCTTTCTTTTTAATTTACGGCCGTGAAGTTGTGAACATGAAAAATCGAAACTTTAATTTGAAGCCAAACAAAGTATAAAGGTTTCATTCTGGTTGTTGTTCACGCTCTCTTCAATGCTCAAAAAATGAAGTTTTAACGTTTTGTTTTTAACGACAACAACGGAAATGTGGCCAGGTGGTTGCATTTCCACCTGAAGTGATTGTATTCTGTAACTACCGTATTACATCGAATAAACGCTGCAGTCTGAGAGCAAAATACTAAAAAGCGATTCCCCCCCCCCCACCCTCGAATAGAAGGCGTCTTTTACTGGAAGCAATTGAGGTAAAGAACAATGCTGAATGAATGTTACCCAACTTTTAAGTAAAACAGAGCAAATATTTTAGATTCAACACTGTTGTTTTAAATAGACGCCGCCTTCCAGTCGTCAGTAAAAATTTTAATAAACGCCGCGGCGTTTATTCGAAGTGATACGGTAAGTCTATTGTTTTGTAAAGTTCTCGTTGACTTTCGCGTCCTTGTCTCGCTGCGAAAGGTCCTTTATACCACAACCCAGCGTCGTAACTATTTTTGTTTGATAAAAGAACACCAATAACTATACAACAAATGTGTTATCAAAGGTTCAAACCATGGAACATAAAATAAGCCAAAAAGTAAAATGCTTGATCTTTACCCTTTATTGCTTTTAACGGAGAAGACAACGACAGAACTGGGAAAAATAAATCAGTACTCTGCCGGCCAAGCTATGTAATATTTGTCTTCAAATCTGGCTGCTAAATGCGTTACTGGAATGTTATCCATTTTATCAGACTCGTGTTGACACCCCATCTGGCACAAAGACTGTTCTTCAAAAATAGGCGCAAGCTGTTCATTAATCTCGAAGGTTTTATCACAAACCACAGGTCACTTGAACCTAAGCTAAGGCGGAAACCAAAATATGTTCTCAATATCAACAACGTGGAGATGTGTGAGAACAGGATCTAAAGTGTTGTCTTTTTCAGTATGAAGAACGCTTTGTATTACTTTTAGTTCACATAACCATTGCAATTCATTTTACAAATTACGCATGCAGTACAACTTTTTGTACGTGACTGTTCTGCACACTTCAGTCTTGCTTTCTAAGTATCTTTCTTATGACGTAAGCCTTGGCTATAAAATCTTAGCTATTTAAAGAGCTTTAACGTTAGTTCAAGCACAACAAAAACCGAACTACAATTTGCAGTACCGGTGAACAATCAGTCTATAGGTTCGTGTATCTGTGAGCGTCGATTATCTTTGGAAGCTCAAACAGAACTTCCAGTGTTTGTTCCAACCATTTGAGCCTCTGGATCTGGTCCCGAGTGGGAAGTTCGACATGTAGCTGTGTATCTTCCGAATCCACTATCGCAGTCATGATTCCAGTACCACATTTGTCATCCTGTAGAAAAGTAGGCGGGGTTTGAGTGCTTTCTCTCTCGGCAGTAGCAATCAGCTCATTTAGTCGAGCACTCAGCGAACTGGACAACTCCAGCATATGAGTAACTATCTCATCAAACTGTAGGGACATATTACTGTTGATAAAGGACGACATTTTCGGGCACAGCTTTCCAACGCACAAGGAACTCGCACTGATCTGTTCAGCACTTGAGTATTACTTAAATTTTGAAGAAGAATCAGTTCCCTTTTCAGAAATTTCGAAGTGGTTGCTTTCGGTCCCGCTTGCTTGTTTGTTAACTAATTTAGACCTAGTGTCAGTACACCGCTTCGGATTGCAGAGGGAAGCTAGTTTTTACTTTGTCTTAGTTTGAGCTCAACCAGCATCAAACTGAAATTCAGATTTAGTTATGTCGATTCCCGTTGTTTTTCATCAACGTTGCTCAGCAAAGTCGTGGTTTTACAAGTTTAATCTGGACACTGGCAGGTTTTATATTTATATGGTACACTTTGGGGCGTATTTATAGACACACGAAACTCGTATCAAACGTCGAATAGATAACAAAAGCCTCAAAATTGAATAGATTGACTTCAAATTCTTATCTCTTAGCTTCTCTGGTTGTCAAAAAGCAGTCAAAACACAAAATGCATTAAGAAAACGCATTAAGCATCTGTAGTTCATGTCACTTTGTATCACTTAATTCGGACATTGTTTGATTTTTGTCACGACAAAGACTTCCTTATACATAGAACTTTTATGTGCGATTGTTTCTATATTGACCCATTGTGTCGATAACAACAAATTCTTACACTGATTAACTGCGTGTGAAAAACACGGACTGTACAAGATAAATTGTTTTAAAATGTTGCTTTTATCTCTTAAGCAAAACAAAGGAGTTTAAAGAACAAAAAGATCAACGCCGCGTGCCTTGTAAAATGTTAAAAGGTATAGACTCTGTTTTTAGTAAGAACGTTGTAGTTTTTTAACTGAGGTTGGATGTTCTTAAAACTACCCGTTTTCTTAAAAGATGTAAAAGTGTCACTAGTTTTCGTGTCTACTCACTGATTCGGAAATCAGATTGTACATGTAGCTATCAGACGATATTTCATAAGCACTAGTTAAGCCGTTACTTAATAGTTTAAAATCCACACTGAATACAGTGTGTTACAAAGGAAATATTTTCGGCTTACGTATCTTCAGCCACGGCATATTCTTAATTAACATTTTCTTAAATTCTGGGATTTTAGCAGCTTCAGCTACTTTACAAAAGAGGTTCTGATAAAGAGAAAGTATACTAGTTAAAATAATGAGGACGGGTCATGTTTCCAGTAGTAATTCACGTCAGCAAATGATTCAGCCACTCATTTGAACCAAGATGTACACATTACTATTTTTCATTCATTTATTAATTTATTATTCATCCATCCATCCATCCATCCGTTCATTCATTCATTCATTTATTTGTTTATTATTCATTTATCAGTTCATTCATTCATTCTTTCAATCATCATATTTAATAAGATACATACCTCTTATTAGCCGAGTGCGAGGTCCGTACAGCAAGTTATGGACCGAGTTTTTTGCTTCCTTTTATGGCCCAAGCGCGAAGCGCGCGGGCCATGAAAACAAGGAAGGAAAAAACGAGGGTCCATAACTTGCCGTACGGACCGAGCAAACGAGGCTAATAAGAGGTTTATTATATGGCTTTGTTGATTATTCTGGTTTTGAAAAGGTGATCGAGAGCTAGCGGTCCGTACGGCAACTTACGGACCTGGAATTGACCAATCACAGCACGTGAAATCAGTCAGCCATATAATAAATCCAATTACATAAAATAACTAAAGCTAAACAAAACCTAGATTAACTGAATTTCGAAGTCTTAAGAAACCAACCGGCAAGTGTTTATAAAAATGGTGGTTTTCCTATGCACAATGTAGACGAGTAAGCGAAAGATGTCCGGTTAAATTTTCTACTGGCAAAAATTGTTTTGACTTCTTTTGTTACTTTCTTATTCTTAGTGATCTTTGTTTAACTTGAGATCCTGTCAGAGCTTGGATATCAGCTGTTTCATCATTCTGTAAGCAAAGATAAGAAGTGAAACCGATATATTGAGTAAAAATGTCCGCTTGAAAACATCACGAACAGCGACCAAAAAATCACCCAAACAGATCCATTAAGCTCACTCAACTCTCAAGTGTGAAACGCAGAGTTGCGTATTAAACCTACCAAGACTTCGGGCAGGTTTTTCTCAAATCACTTCGACCCACCTCAAATTGAAAAACATTACGGCAACTCACGCCTCAAAAACTGAGGTAATCTGGTCGAAAAGAAGATTTTCTCTGTCGACAAGATTTAATTTAATTATGATAGACTGATCTCAATGTTATAAAAAACCTTGACGGTTTATTAGTGTTTCGACAGGAACGTTCTGTAGTTTGAGCAGCTGACACTGCTAAATAAATGTCTCGTTTATATGCCTCTCGGCCCAAAAACATTTATTAACTTCTTTTGAAAATCTCGTCGATTTCGTAAATTAAAATATGTACTTTTTCTGTGAAGATAAAGGTATTATCGGTTCATGCCGATTAGGTCAGGCTCGACTGTAAAGACAAACTCATCCCATTTAAAATTCAGTAACACATGATCGTGAAAGTATCACGTGGGCAAAAAGTTCAGTTTGTAAATTTGTTCCGGCATAGTGCAGTGTGGACGAGGCCTTTGCCACTAAAATGTCTCTCAGATGACGAGCTCTCGACCGAGCCTTCCGCTCTCTACGGAGGCCGCGTTGATCTAGGTATGAGAACGGCAGAAGGTGAAAAATGGGTCCCTTTAGGCTTTAATAAGGTACACCATTCTTTTGAAAGTTTTGTAGGTTAAGTTTAGGCGACTAGTTTTGACACAGTGGTCATCTTCACTCTGAAGACGCTTGGTTCAGTTTAAAGTTGCAGCTCATTGTTTTAACTGACTTAAGCCCATCACACACTAGCCGATTTTTTGTCGGGAGACCTCCGATTTTTTATCGCCGACAAAAAACCGGCTAGTGTGGGGTGCTTCCCGAAAAGCCACGATGAAATCGGGTGTTGTCGGCAGAAGTTTAAACATGTTTGATTTTCAGACGTCCTGCCGGATCTTGTCGGCTAGTGTGTGGTGGTCCCCGACAATTTGTCGGCGACAAAAATATGCTGTAACCAACGGAAAAGGGTTATTTCCGTCACTTAGTATTTACTGCCAGGATCAAACCTGGCGGAACAGCAAGAACGTATTAACTCGACAAAACTCGGCTAGTGTGTGATGAGCCAAGAAACCAGACAGATTTGTCTCCGACAAAAATCGGGAGTTTCTCGACAAAAAATCGGCTAGTGTGTGATGGGCTTTAGCCCACATAACCTTAAAATATTTACCTTTTACTGAGCAAAGATCATTTCCAACCCTTCATAATTCAGAAGTTTAAGCACAAACCAAGCGTAATGGAATTGCTCTTTACTTTTTCCCACCCCCACAAAGGCCTGATCGCAAGTTACTGACTAATGGGCTTTCATAGCTGACTAATTTATAATTTTGTTTTATTGAAAGTCTGCAGCTTTCAGCTACCAGTTGTAATTGAGGAAAACTTTATTTATCTTTGAATGTGCCTTACCTTCATCTTATCTTTAGACGAGACTAAATACAACAACTAAATAAACACCTCGAGGCTTGTTCGTCACAATTTCGTTCCATGGGAAGTCGGATTAGAACTCGCCCTTTTAAGACTTCAAGTATCTGTCCTTAAGAACGAAACGGGAGGCAAACAGAACATTTTTCCAGAAACACGGTTTTCCTCAGTGCGGTTTTGGAAAAACATTGGAGGCTTTAAAGAGCCAGAAACACTCTTTTTACAAAGCGTCATGTAAGAATCGTGACACGTGCTGTCGAACACGCTATGCTAGTATGCAGAATTTCCAACCGGACGGGAATTCTGACATTGGGTGCGTAGAAAGTTGCCTGTTCTATATTATATAGTCTATATATAACGATTCGTTGGCATGAACGGAACATTATGAACCTGGTCTGGGTCTTCGTATTTGAAAATAGATAAAGTTTAGAACTGTTTGAAGGACAAAACAAGACCTAAGTCTACGAAAACTTTGTTCTCAGTTGAATTTCAAATTTGTTTCAAAAGGTCAGATTTTCAACTCTTTGCCTTTGGCGTTTGCTGACTGCATTCACTAACAACAGCATGCGAACTTCCCCAGAGATATCACGACAAAAACTCCCTATTCTTTGGCAATCGAATGAAAAGATAGTTAAATAAATATTTTTCCAAAATTAAGTCTGAGGTACTTCTGCTGGCCTTGAAAGTTGCCCCTGTGTGCAAAACGATCAATTTGCTTCGAGAAAAATATCCTGTCCTTAAGTTTCAAAGTTAACGCTTTCGAGCCCTAAAATAACAGGGAACGACAACAGACTCAAAATAAAGTTGACCTTACAAGGTTAATTAAAATGGTACTCAGTGTAACATGCCTGTAAGTAAACGGTGTGTTTTCAGCTCTAGAAAACTAGAAACGACCCTAAAAATACCAAGCCATAAAAGATTGCGAACCTAAGACATACCCACTGTTCAAAATCAACCTATAAAATACCAATAAACCAGAGGCACCCATGATAACTAAATTTTTTATACTCTAACAAAAACCGGTTTAATAGTTTTAATAGATTTCGCTTGAACAAACCTATAAAAATATTAAGTTACTAAATAAATTACGACGATCATCTCTGTCGTCCAAACTTAGGGAGTAATCCCCCCCCCCCCTCCTCTCCCGGGGTTTTTCTCTTTGTGTACATGCAATTTCTAAGAATCTTTTTTCTTTATCGAAAACCAGTCTTGAGCCGGACATATTTCAAAGTATTAAAATACATTTAAAACTGTAGAAAATGTCTTTAAGATATCTAGATCTTTCTTTGGACAACTTCCGGAAACGTATTTAGACCAATTTTCTCCACACGCGTCACACACAGTTAGTCACGGACTAGCCACGGTCACGCTCATAAACCTAACTTTGTCGCTTTGCGCAGGAAACGCTTTTCGTAAAGTTCCAAGAATGTTTTGAAATCTCCTAAAGCTATTTGCGAAACGTAGGTTGTGACGTCATATAGTGCCCTTTAAAACCCGATAAATAAGAGACCCGATCAAGAACAAAACAGATTAACCGTTCATTGGCTCAGACTATAACGGAACAGGACTTTGAAATAACCAGTTGGAAAGTTAAATAGAAACTCAAATATGGCAGGACGTACCAATACAGAGGTTTCCATGTTACAAAGAAACAGCGAGTCGCGTTTTTCTGTGTCACCGAGTGAGCGTCCGGTAACGACAAGAAAGTCAAACTGTAGTTCAAACTTTCACCGCAAAATCGTGCATTGGTCCGAGAACCTAGTAAGTATCTGCTATATTCCCTCAAAAGATGGATTCTGCAATGATGTAAGCAGAACGGAACCTTTTCCTGTGAACAGACTGTCCTTTGCTGACACACGTTATCCTAAAAGCGCTCTTAAAGTGAAAGATGAGACAGCCCTGTATCAAAACGCATTTAGGCGCGAACAAGACCTTTGTCTAATTGATGGGCTTTTGGCCGAACTAGTTTGAACTTACCCTGCATAGGTGCTAGAGGTACGGCTCGCTGCTGTGGGCTTTGGCTGATCTGCTGTGCTGTGATAACTGTCAAGTGAATAGCTCGATCGGAACAGGGAGTATACCTCTGGGTCTCCAGGGTAATTTGAACTCTGTCAGTGTCCCCAATTGCTGTATTCATAGTCACAGGCATATGCATAGTCATAGTCGTGTCTAGTACCGACAGCAAAATTTAATCCACGGGGTAATCACGTTGGATGGAGGAGCCTGCGAAGGAGTACAAGTCAAGGAATTCCGTGCAGTGAATCGTGCCGGAAAACAAACTTGTATGAAGTGTTTACGGCGTGTAGACGCAAAATGGCTAAGGCGAGTCAAAAGAGCACTTAACCAAGATAAAAACCAATACTTCAGTGGATGCAAAACTGTATACATTTTAAACGTTTCTACGTTTCTATGTTAACTTTTATGTGTCAGAACGAACGGCTTTTAATACGTGCACTAAAAAGTGCGTGTTTTAAGTTCTATGATGATAAATTGTTAAAGTTGCTGAGTTGAACGAAAGCACGAGGGAAATAAAATCCGATTTCGCTTGTAAATAATATAACTATTTGATCAGAGCATCAAATTACCAAACCCTGTAATGTTTTTTGAGCCTACACGCATCTCCCATTCCTTTTTCGTCTTCATAACTTATAGCTCATACTTTCATTTTGAAGTTGATAGTATTTTCCTTTCATTATATTGTCGGTGGTTCAAAGTTGTCGCAAGGAAGAGTGAAGCGAAGTTAATCTTAAACGAAGGAACCCTTAATATGATTTGATGTAGAAAAGGAAAAGCGAATAAAATGGTCAACTATCGTGTAGAACTCAGTGTAAATACATGAGAGTGTCGAAGGCTTGAACTATCATGCGTACGAAAAAAAAGTACGAACACTGCTGTCACTAAAACTTAATAAAAACAAAGGAAAAACGAAAACATGGGATTGTTTGTACAGACTTGTTATTGTGACGTTTGCATATTTCAAATTCAATGTTTCGAATACTTGCACGATCTACTAAATAAATACGTACAACTTACTTCGTAAACTATAAGTGTAGAAACGCTGTTGGCTTGTCAAAACGATTCATGTTGGTGTGACTGCAGAGCTATTTCGAAAGTAGTAGAGGTGGGAGAGGGGGTTGGGGGGGTGGACTAGTGACTCAATGTGTGTATGTGGGTAGCTGGGTGGGGTGAAAACTTCAGAGTTTCTCAGTATATTAACCTTTATAATTGTCACAAATGTGGGCGGCCCTGAGTTTGGACATTTCAATTTCGATTCTTACTTGAACAAGTAACACTAAACACTCCTCTTCAAGAGAAACAAAATGAGGGATATTTTATGAGTTTTCATTAACTGATCAGGACATAAGGATATACGATCAATTTTTATAACTTGCCACTCGGGCATGTACTTCTGAACTAGCCGGTCAGTTTTATGGCAAAGTTCTGTTTCTAAAATGTCTGTGTCATAAAAATTGACTGTTGAGGAACAGAGCGATACGACACGACATAATAACAGTTTGATAATGAACTAAAGTATGAAACCACAGCCTCCACTTTCAGTTTCCCCGTAGGATTAACGCATTTTTTGGACTAGGCTAAAAAAATCTAACTAGCACAGTGTACACCCGTACCGTGTTTTCATCCCCACTTTGCGAATGAAAGAAAAACCATTACAGAAACTATTGGACTTAAAGGTTTTTTTCACGAAGCGATTTTCTGCAAGAGTTGGTCCAAGACTAAAAAGGTCACAATTTGGTCAGCTCCTGTTCCATCGCCAATGAATTCATCAACGCATAGAAAATTAAGTCACGTTCAAAATATTACCAGGGAATTAGAATCTCCATTTTAGTTTCCGTTATGCGTTCTTCTTTTCCACTTGCGCTCTTCAACTCAGAACCGATTTTTATAAAAGATGAACAACGCGGAAACAAAAAATCCCAACACGGTTTTGAACAAAATGCAATACATTTAACTCTTTTTGTTTAACATTAACCCTTTTTATGAGAACAGGTAGTGGTTAAAGCAATTGCTGGTTGTCACAATCCTTGATTACAACAATCTGCGATACTTTGGATTTTCGAAGCCTCTTATCGTTTTATCTTCTCACAGAAGTTATCAATATTTTCACCTATTTCGCCCATTCTGTCATGTTTAGAAATTGTGTTGGCCGCCCACTAACCTTGTTTTGTGTAATATTGCATGGGAAAATGGCTCACTGAGACATTGTGAAGAAATAACACTCGAGCGCGCAAACAAGTCTTTAACAAACTACTTTTTCTATCTTACAGATGCTGATACCGTTAATATGCAGGTTGATTATTTGTGACATCCAAAAACACCGCTTAAGGTGAACGGTAACCTTCACTGAGTTCGTCAAGCTTTGCTATTATTTTGTTTCATGGCCTACCATTTAGTGTGATAACACGAGTTGTATTAATGACACCTCCTCATTGTGTTAGAAACAGAAATATTTTTCAAATTAACAAAGGCAGCCAAATTCTAAAAGTAACACGTGCTTGCACGTAACTGGTGTTTTCAGCTCCGTTGCAACTGCAATTTCAAATGTGGCC
>JAOBRG010379552.1:0-11260 GCA_027574985.1 Umimayanthus nakama
TACTACTACTACTACTACTACTACTATTACTACTACTACTAGTACTATTACTACTACTACTACTTCTGCTACTACTACTATTACTACTACTAACACTACTACTACCACTACTATTACTACTACTACTGTTACTTTTAATTTTTGCTATTACTACTACTACTACTAACACTGTATTTAAAACACGGTAAATCATCAGTCAGTTAGACACATTGCTACAATAAGACCATAAAATTCAAAGGAAAGTAGTTAAAACTGCTTTGATACTGTTTTACATGATTCCTGTGTGGGAAGCCAATATTTTGTAGAGTCGTTTATTTACCTTTTGATTATCCCCCAAACCTTCTATTTCTAACTGTCGGACTACATAAGAGGGCGTCGCTAAAGCTAACACTGCGCTTTAAATAGTTTGTACGTGGTTTAGGCCAAGGACAATTCATTCTCTCCAGAAACCATAAAGTATATTTGATGTCATGGGAGAGGATGGAGAGGACTACTTTTTTTAGTATTCAGGTGCTTTTCCATATAGGGTCTTAAGCATCATTATACCTTTTGTTTTTTCCGGCAAATGGAAAATTTGTCCCAGTTTGAAATTTCAAGAAGGCAACTGGAACTGGTATCAAAGGACAATCTAGTGATCGCCCTAGAAGCACAGTTTTGTCGTTTTTGTAGTTTGTCTCTTAGACGCACTCAGCTCTTAGCATGCAGCTTTACACCCATTTTAAAGAAAATTACATTCTAACTGTTACAGTACACGGCGGTTGGGCTAGCTGGTCCGTGTGGTCCGGTTGTACGGAGAGCTGTGGAGGAGGAACACGCACGCGTAGTAGATCATGTACTAATCCATCACCATATAATGGTGGTCAGACTTGCGTTGGATTGAAACTTACAACTGAATTGTGCAACACACAGAAATGCCCTGGTTCGTATTTTGTTTTATTGTATTTAATTGCTAAATGAAAGTTAACATTAGCCCAAAACTTTAACAAGACAAAACAACTAACTTTATTTAATTTTTCATAAGCATAATGAATGTCTTTACATAAAGAGATAAAGGACGGGTAGGTTGGGAGGGAATTGACTTAATCAGTGGTGTTGCTATCGCCGAAACCTTAATTCATTCAGAAAGTTCGCTATCTTGGTACCTTTTATACTGAATTTGTTGACACTACTGTTTTTCTTAGTTTTAAATGAACAGAAAACAATTTATGACCACTATATACTTCATTCGGAAGAAAGGATAGTAAAAGTTCAAATAGCTCAGTGAACAAAAATCTGCTATGAAAGTTTACTTAACAATACTCTGTTTTAAATTTGCATGAACTATTTCTAACTTCTTAACGCATAACGTCTCAGCTTTCCCAGCCAACGTAGGTTATCGTACACTCGTGCGTACCAATCTTATAATTAATACTGACAGCTAACCGCATATGAAAGGAAATTATATATCTAGTGATAAGTATTGTAATTGTTGGAGTACCCGATGGTAAGGCAGACTGGTCCGCGTGGTCCTAATGTACGAAGAGTTGTGGAGGAGGAACACGCACGCGCAAAAGAAACTGCACCAATCTATTTCCGGCTTATGGAGAGCAGACATGCCCAGGACTAAGTCTTACAACTGGATTTTGCAACACGCAGAACAGTCCTGGTTCATATTGTGTTTTCATATTGCTAAACCCTATGAACTGAAGAAACGTTAGGTATTAACGCTTAACTTTTACCCTCTTAGGAAGGTTTGGGTAAGGGTTGCAGTAGGGGTAAGCTGCGTTATGAAATTGTTTCGGGTTTTTCGTTGTATAAATTTTGAAGTTTGCCTCAGATTTCAATTCGGTCAATTCACCCACTCTTTGACCAGATTTCCGTGTATCTTTTAATACAAACAATGAAACAACTAACTGATTCAAAGAAACTATACCTAATGATAAGCATCGATATTGTGGCAGCACACGGTGGTTGGACAAACTGGTCCGCGTGGTCCGGCTGTACGAAAAGCTGTGGAGGAGGAGCACGCATGCGCAGTAGAAACTGCACCAATCCATTGCCTGCTTATGGGGGTCAGACGTGCCAAGGACTGAATCTTACAACTGAAGTGTGTAACGCACAAAATTGTCCCGGTTTGTATTTTTTTTATTGCCGGTTCATAAAAAAATGTTAATATGTTAAACGTTAGACATTGGCGCTAAACGTAAACTCTCTTTCTCGAGAGCTGTTGGGTTGGAGTTAGAGTTGAGTGTGTTTTACATGTGGGGAAAAGGGACGTATCGTTGGGTTGATTCGGACTTTTCCTTCTGCGGTTTACGAATTTTAGATCAGACTTTCGTTTGGCCAATTCGCCTATCCTTTGTCGCCTATCAGCTTTGTCCAGTATCTCTAAGAACAAATATTCAAGCTAAATGCAGATACAAGGAAACCACTTAATGATAAGTAATTTTATTGTGACAGTACACGGTGATTAGACCAACCGCTCCGCTTGGTCCTGGTGTACAGAGAGTTGTGGAGGAGGTACACGCACGCGCAGTACAAACTGTACCAATCCATCGCAGGCTTATGGGGAAGAGACATATGTAGGGTTTAATACTACAACTGAAATATGCAACACGAATGATTGTCCTGTTTTACATTTTACTTTTTGTTGCTAAACCAATGGAAGAAACGTTAACACGACTAAAGTAAGCTCTAACGTTAAACTCTAGCCTTCTTTTCCAAGAGGTGCTGGGGTAAGGTTTGTTGAAAACTTGAACTTAAATTAAGAATTTTGTCATTTGTCTGTTAGCGCACGCGCGCGCACGCAGGCAGACTGCTGTAATTCCGTATATTATTACGTCACAAATGTATTTTTTATTCGAAGAAGGATTCTTCCATTAAGAAACTCCACCTATAAAATCAGAAGATATTCTATGAACTTGCTGTTGTTGGGTTGTTCCAGAGTTTCCCTTGTGTCGTTTTTATACTTTAGCTCAAATGTCTATTCGATTAGTTTACTTATCTTTTGTTCAGATACCCATGTATCTTTAAAAGCAAATACTCCAAACATTTAGACGCAGATTTTAATCATTAAAATGGAAATTAACTAAGATATGTGCTCTTGATGCTGCAGTACACGGCGGTTGGACTGGTTGGTCCGCGTGGTCCGGGTGTACGAAGAGTTGTGGAGGCGGCTCACGCACGCGCAGTAGATCGTGTGCCAACCCATTACCTGCTTACGAGGGACAGACCTGTGCAGGGACTGAATTTTACAACTAAAGTTTGTAAAACACAGAATTGTCCTGGTTCGTATACTGACTTCTATTGCTCAAAGAATGAAAGCAAAAAAAAATTAATATATAATACAATATATACCTCTGATTAGCCGAGTGCGAGGTCCGTACAGCAAGTTATGGACCGAGTTTTTTCCTTCCTTTTATGGCCCAAGCTTGAAGCGCGAGGGCCATGAAAACTGGAAGGAAAAAACGAGGATCCATAATTTGCCGTACGGACTGAGCAAACGAGGCTAATAAGATGTTTATTATATGGCTTTGTCGATTATTCTGGTTTTGAAAAGAGCTAGCGGTCCGTACGGCTACTTACGGACCTGGAAATGACCAATCACAGCACGCGAAGTCATTCAGCCATATAATAATGTATAATATTGATATCTCTCAATTTGTAAAATCTAAGCCTATGACTCGCTCTACGCGACATAGCTGCAGTTTGGATATGTCAGTACCTGTATGTAAAACGAAACTTGTTACAGTATAGGGTGGTTAGACCAACCGCTCCGCTTGGTCCTGGTGTACGGAGAGTTGTGGAGGAGGTACACGCACGCGCGGTACAAACTGTACCAATCCGTCGCAGGCTTACGAGGGAGAGACATGAGCAGGGTTCAATACTACAACTGAAATGTAGAACACGAATAATTGTCCTGTTTTGTATTTTGCTTTTTGTTGCTAAACCAGTGGAAGCAACGTTAACATGACTAAAGTAAGCTCTAAAGTTAAACAAGGCTTTTCCCTAGTTTTAGAGGTGTTCGGGTAAGGTTTGTTGAAAACTTGAACTTAAATTAAGAATTTTGTCATTTGTTAGTTAGCGCATGCGCACGCAGGCAGATTGCTGTAATTTTATATTAATGGCAATTGACTTAAGATATGTGCTCTTATTGCTGCAGTACACGGCAGTTGGACCAGCTGGTCCGCGTGGTCTCTCTGTACGAAGAGTTGTGGGGGCGGCTCGCGCACGCGCAGTAGATCGTGTGCAAACCCATCACCTACTTACGGGGGACAGACCTGCACAGGACTGAATTTGACATCTGGAGTGTGCAACACACAGGTTTGCCCTGGTTCGTATACTGACTTCTATTGCTCAAAGAATGAAAGCAAAGATTATATTGATATATAATATACTACTATAAAATATTGATATCTCTCAATTTGTAAAACCTAAGCCCATGACTCGTCCTACGCGACATAGTTGCAATTTGGATATGTCAGTACCTCTATGTAAAACCAAACTTTTTCAGGGTAGCTATTTTAACTAATCGTATTCCAAAAATTTGGAATAGCCTACCTACTACCATCCGCAGTTCTGGTTCAGTTTCCTCTTTCAAGACTTCCCTGTACAAGTGCTATAATTATGCTACCAACTCTTCATTTGATGTTAATTACTGTCGTTCATGGAAATCTGTATGCCCTAAATGTCAATCAGCACATAGCATCACGTGCACATTGCCACTAACGTGTTGCTTTTAGTCAGGTTTATTGGACAAATAAGTTTTAGAATTTATATATATTTGTATTTGTATTTGTAATTTTTTTTTTCGGTCACACTTAATTTGGAGCCAAGATCTGCTGTGCGAGCCATAGCACAAATTTTTTCTTTTAAGCATTTTTTTCTTACTTTTATTGGTAGGGTAAAAGCTGTATAAATAAATAAATAAATAAATAAATAAATAAATGAATAAATAAACAAATAATAAATAAATAAATAAACAAACAAACAAATAAATAAATAAATCAGTGAGTAAGTGAATAAGTGAGTAAGTGAGTAAGTGAGTAAGTGAGTGAGTGAGTAAGTGAGTAAGTAAGTAAGTAAATAAATAAATAAATAAGATACAGGTAGGATGGCAGACGTTAATATCATTGTAAAATGATCAAAGACCTCTTTTCAAACCGGGTGGGGCAAGTGGATGGGGGCCTTTTTATTGTTTAGAGTTTTCCAATGTTTCGTTTTTGTATTTTGGCTCAAATTTCCCTTCCGTCAGCTTACCGATCTTTCGTTAAGATAACCATGCATCTAAAAACAAGTTAAATGAAAAGTTCTAACTGCAAATTAAAGAGAAATACCTAATAATATGTATTGTAACTGTGGCAGTACACGGCGGTTGGACCAGCTGGTCTGCGTGGTCCGGGTGTACGAAAAGCTGTGGAGGAGGAACACGCATGCGCAGTAGATCATGCACCCAGCCATCGCCTGCTAATGGGGGACAAACGTGCGCAGGGGCGAGTTCGGAGGCTGAGAGCTGTAACATGCAGCAGTGTCCTGGTTTGTATTCGTTTGGTTTTGGTTTTCTGTTATTAAAACAAACTATCATCTTCCAACAACAACAACAACAAATCCTTTTATTTCCCCTTGATTTATACAGTAGATATTAGTAATCACTTGCATTAAAAGAATAGAGGGGACTGTCTGCCTGAAATAACAATACAGCTAATAGGAACAGGCAGCCAGAAGTGCAATTTTAAATATTAATTATTTGGTCGGACAGCCACAACAGCAACACACAAAACTCACTAAGAACAAACACATACACACATAAATTGAGCAGAAAATTTCAAACACTACATGTAACTTAGATAACTACCTGTAACTTACATGACTAGATACAAATACAAATACTTGTTAACAATATTGTCTATTACAATAATTTATCAATTAGAGAAGTCCTAGTAACATTACAGATTCCAAATGGCAAATCTAGTATTTATCCAGATACTGTTGTTTTAATTTTCTTTTAAATTTTGCCAATGAAGATGCCTTAATATCACTTGCAATTGTATTCCAACACCTTTTTCTCACCCAAAATTTTTACTGACACATGTCTGCAGGAAACCGAGATTCTTCATGTTTAAACTCTCTGCAAAGAACAACAATAGCATTTACTCCTACATTTGTGACGACTACACAGTGAAATGCAAAAATTCAATTTAAGAAACCACTCTCTGAACGCAAAACTGTCACCTTTCGCAAATTAAAATCTCCTTCAATCAGGATATTGAAAATGTCAACTGTTTGTGGAATCTTCCTGAGATTTAACCAGAGAACTGCACAACTCTGAAATTCTTACTATAGGCAATCTTTGACGTTCACTAAAAATAATAGTTATCAATGATCATTTACCAAGTATGTAATACTAACATTATGACATGTTATCTAGATTATTATTAGAACGTTTTATCTTTGCTTACTAAATTACGAGGCGCCCCTTGGTCTGTAAAACCCGCGAAAAGAACCCACTAGCGAGATATGGTTAATTTGTATGTGAGAACTTAGGCTTATTAGAGTACAAACAATGGGTCTATCCTCTCTATACAGCTGCTAAAAGGAATCGGAAGTTGTTGCAAGCAAACAACTGAAGTCCAAAAAACACAAAAAAAAGACTCCATTATAAAGGGAAGGTTTTACACGCCTGAGGCAGATTCGTACAGAACTCCTTTTAATACCATTACTGTCACGAGTAGAGCAAAACTGTGTTAACGAATTTTAATTTCTAACCTAATGATAATTACTCTAACTGTTATAGTACACGGCGGCTGGACCGACTGGTCCGTGTGGTCTTGGTGTACAAAGAGTTGTGGAAGCGGCTCACGCACGCGCAGTAGATCGTGTACCAACCCATCGCCTGCTCATGGGGGACAGATATGCGCAGGAGCGAGTTTGGAGAGTGGAGACTGCAATACGCAGCAGTGTCCCAGTTTGTATTTATTTGGATTTACTATCAAGTAACAAGGCAGGTTACCTTACCTGGTGGAAAAATCAATTTCAGTTGCTTGGTTTTATGCTGCACCCTATCTTAGATTGGGTGGTCTGACAAAAAAGAAAAGGACCAATTAGAGATGATTAGGCGAGTACCGCAAAATCCCACTCATATGCCCTTGGCTTATATTACTTCAAAAGGAGTTTTGGGCGGGCTTTTAATAATTGCGTTTAGGTCCGTTGAGGGGGGGAGGGGGGGGGCTTAGAAGAATAAATATAAAATTGTTTCGAAGCGAAGAGATAAAACGTATCTTAGAATCGAATTAAAGCTAACCTACTTATACATTTTGAATTAATACAGTTATTGTTATTTGCATTATAGCTTATTTATTTTTTCAAAACTTTAATAAGAGGCCTGTTTGAGGGGATGGTCGTTGTATGGAAGTTACTGTTATGCTCTCGTCAGGACAAAGAAATTTATAAAAGTCCATGGCACCCTTTGTTTTGGCCAAAATGATTAAGAAAATTTTGTTTGCATGACATTCTTTACGCAGAGTATAAAAATTATGAAAAAATTAAAGTGTATTAGGAAAAAAGGGTTGCCAAACAACGGCCAAAAGCAAATGTTTACAAAACACAAGCCAAAATATTCATACAAATTTTTTAGGAAAAGTCACGAGATTTGAGTTTCTAAAATAAAACCGTTTTAGAGTTATGCACAAAAAATCCCTATGGCGGCAGGTAAGGATCAAGAACGGCTCTCAGGGGTCATTTCGCACGCATACAGTTCAAACACCTAGTCCAAACAGAGCTAGGTACAGTGTGCTGTTTTACGTTACATTTACATGATTACTAAATTACGAGGGGTACATTTTATACCCCCTCGGTCTGCAAAACCCGCGAAAAGAGCTTGTTCCACTGGCGAGACGGGGTTAAGTTATACCTGAGGACTTAAGCTTTTTAGAGTCAAACAATGGGTCTATCCTTTCTATACAGCCGCTAAAAGGAACTGGAAAGTGTTACAAGCAAACGACTGAAACCTAAAAAACACACTAAAAGGACTCCTTCATAAAGGGAAGGTTATACGCAACTGAGGCAGAGATCGAGATTCGTACACAACTCATTCTAATACCATTACTGTCACGAATAGAGTATAACTGTGTTAACGAATTTTAATTTCTAACCTGATGATAATTACTCTAACTGCTACAGTACATGGCGGTTGGACCAGCTGGTACACATGGTCAGATTGTTCGAAGAGTTGTGGAAGCGGCTCACGCACGCGCAGTAGATCGTGTACTAACCCATCGCCTACTCATGGGGGACAGATATGCGCAGAAGCGAGTTCGGAGAGTGGAGACTGCAATACGCAGCAATGTCCCGGTTTGTATTCATTAGAATTCACTATCAAATAACAAGGCAGGTTACCTTACCTGGTAGAAAAATCAATTTCAGTTGCTTGGTTTTATGTTGCACCCTCTCTCGTATCTTAGATTGGGTGGTCTGACAATAAAGAAAAGGACCAATTAGAGAGGATTAGGCGAATACCGTAAGATCCCACTCATATGCCCTTGGCTTATATTACTTCAAAAGGGGTTTTGGGCGGGCTTTTAATAATTGCGTTTAGATCAACGAGGGGGGGGGGATGGGGCTTGCAAGTATAAGTAAAAAGTGTTTTGGAGCGACGAGATAGATGTATCTTAGAAACGAATTAAAGCTAACTTACTACTATCTTTTGAGTTAAAACGGTTATTGTTATTTGCATTATAACTTATTTAGTTTTCCAAAACTTTAATGTGCAGTCTGTTTGAGCGGATGGTCGCTGTATGGGAGTTACTGTTATGTTCTCGTTAAGTCAAAGAAAGAGTGGGATGACGCGAAGAGCTACTGCCAGAATCAAGGAGGTCACCTAACGAAGATTACATCCTCCTGGGTGAACAGTTTCATTCTGAACCTTGTCAACAGCGAAGGCCCTGAGATAGACGATATTTGGCATGGCTTGAGATACAGCGGTCTGTCTTTTAAATGGACGGACGGAACCTCTCCTACGTACACAAACTGGGCACTATTGGAGCCTAACCTGTTTCTTCTGTCATCATGTGGCAGGATGAAAACTTCGGGTTCATCGGCTGGAAAATGGACAGATGCATTAGCTGATACAAAACGAGCTTTCGTGTGTCGGAAACCACGTTTATAGGGCAGTAAAGCTCTACCGTAAGAACAAACTGTCCAATTTGTTAACGTTCGGACGATGAAGCTATTTACTGTAACCAGTTAACACAAGGGGGGACCTTTTGCCACCCACCCAACACAGATTTTCCAAATGGTTGCACAAAAAGATCAAGCCTTTGCATGCAAGCAGCCTTAGGTTAGCTACTTACTTTCAATAGTAACAATGGAGTTTTATTTAAGAACTGTTGCTATGGGAATGGTCAACTGTACAGCATGTTGGCAATCTTGGCCGCCATCTTGGAACTTTCAAAAAAATTATTTTGGGCAAGAGTGCAGAAAATTTTACTGGAATAAGTAGATAACACACGTTTGCAGTCTCAAACAGAAACATAGCTAAGTATAGTTTCTAAAAGAACAAATTAGATTAAATTTACCAAAAAATTTGCAGTTTTCTATTTCGAGCTTTAATTTGCAAAATTAACAACGTATAACCTTTAAACTGGCAGGGGGGGGGCTTTGTTGAAACACCCCCTTGTTTTTATAGTCTTAAATTTTTGCCCCTCGACCAATTGCCAAATGCTTTTGCATAACAAGTTTTGACGCTAAATAAGTGACGACGTCATTGATAACGTTATCATACTAATTGCCCGAAGTCAGAGTTTGCTATCAAACTTTCGATTTTTTTAATAAAAATGATTAAAACTCGCAGTTATTCATATTTTTTTACTTATTTCGTAGTTTTGGCATTTAAAATGATGCTTTCTAGCAAGTTGGCGGCTATCGGCAGCCATCTTGGATTTTTGTTTTTGTTACTATGGCAACAGCGGCGAATTAAGTGGTGATTGTTACTATGCAAAGCGGTTTAAATTTAACCGAGGCAAACAAAACTATAGTCTTTTAGACTGAATTTAATCAAGCGTGCGCGTACATATACTTGACTTGGATATTATTCTTCAAGGCCGATACAAAATACCCACAAAATTCATGCACTTTCAATCGCTTCCGTTATAACTTTTCCAAGGTTCTTTCAACTTTTGTATCAACTGGCCTTTAGCTCAGTCGGTAGAGCGTGGTGCTTCTAATGCAAATCTCATGAGAAAGAGATTCATACGAACCAGACTTCGCTTTTTATGTGGATTACTTTCTCTTTTTATGTAGTTTGTGTACATTTATTGTTTAAAAATTGTTAATCAGGAGTACGTTTGTTTTTAGCGGTCCGTAAGCTCAGTCGGTAGAGCTTTGCGCTAATAACGGTATTATCATGAGTTCGAGACTCGTTCGGATCAGAGGTTAGTTTTTTAAGGTTACCGTTTACTTCCGAAATTGGGGTTTTTCCAGAATATAGATACACACGAAAATAATTTCTAGTCATAAAAATGTTTTTTAATACGTCTAATAGTTTGCAAGATTTGACGAACGCATTTTTTTTACCGGGAGTAAAATTGTATGATGCGCGGCGTACTTTAGGAGTGAATTTCTCGAGACTTGTTTTGAGTAAGGCCCTGTTTACATGGGCAGGGCTGTCCCGGCAGGCCGGGACAGCTCGGCTTGCCGGGACGAAAACTAGCGAGCATTTACATGTAAAAATGTCATCTCGCCTGACCCAGGCAACGTCACCAACAACACTTGGCAGCGCATGTGTATACGTTCGTCAAAGCACAAGGTCATCCCGGCCAGCCGGGATATCTCGGATAAAAACCCTTTACATGTACAAAACAAACAAAAAGTTGTCCTGGCAAGCCCGGCTGTCCCAGGTCACATGTAAACGAAACGGCAAAATACCATAGAGCCGGGAAACCCGGCAAACCGGGCTGTCACGGCATGTCGGGACAGAAATATAAAGACGATTCCAATCAAAAGTCGGCAGGACGGATTTAGAGCGCAAGTAGTACTAAAACTGATAAACAAAATATAAATGGCGTAAATTGAAACTGGCAGCAGCATTGACGTCTAGAAGTGAAATGGTTAGTTGAATTATGATGCTTATGCATTCGCTTTCAAACAATTTTTTTTAAAACAAATTCACAGAAATCTAGATAATTCTATTAGCTTTCCATTGATATAATTATGTTATTTACCGGCTGGGAGGTCCGTATAGGGAAAAACTGTGACCGAGGTCTGAATATGCTGACCGAGGCCTCTG
>JAOBRG010379563.1:0-25796 GCA_027574985.1 Umimayanthus nakama
GGTTGGTCAGTTTTAGGCTAAAGGTTTTGGTTATTTATATTGTGTTTTTATCCAATGAGATCTTTCGTTCTCAGAGTAGAGGGCGACTCCTTTACAGTAACTAAATTCTATTGAACTATACATTCATCATCTCTAGGACGAGTTACGAAAACGTGTGTAGCTAGGTTATTGCAAGAGCCTTTTTGTAACTGATGAACACGAGTATCCAAAAATTATAAATACTGAGAAGTAACAGACTTTAGCCTAATGATAAGAGAATGAAAATAGCTTATCTTCCATCTCAAATGACCTTATAAGCATTTGTCGCCATAGCACATGCAATGTATTGGGTGTTGATGTTTCTCTAGATTTGTTTGAAAGAATCCTTCCATTTTACTTGTTTATATATTTGTTTATTAAGCTTTAACCATATTATGGTTAGGTACACACAACAGAGCGAGGCTCCAAATCAAGTGTGCCCATTTAAAAAAAACTAATAACACAAAGCTAAATACATTACGTTAGTTTACTATAAACAGCAAAAATAACTTATCAAATCTTAAAAGATAAATTGAGGATACACAATAAGAGACAATAATAGCAGCAAGTTGGTGGAGTAGCAACATCATTTCAGGCAGAGCATTTGAGAGAGATGGTCCTCCAAGTAATATATGTATCTGGACAAAAGTAGTTCGAAAGTATAATTAAGTAATGTTTATGTAGGCAGTCTTGAAAACTGATACTGATCTGGAAGAACGAGTACAAGACGTGAGATTGTTCCATAGCTTAACTTATGTATGTTATTACTTGAGCTAAAGTTGCTAATTTGCTCATAGTCCTATGAAAAGTGCAAAGGGTTTAAGTCGGAGTAATTGCTTAAAACCGTTTGACACGTTTATGTAAAGTAAAGTGTTCAATAAAGTTTTATTTACTGATCATGAGGGTAACACATTTGCATTGTCATCACCCACCAAAACACCGGCATTAACTCACTCATATCGACAAGTACGCTGATTCACTTAAATACCCCTTAGAACGTTGAGAGACCATCTTCGTTTCTAAACTTATAAATTGTTTCTGATGGACATAATTTCAACTTTGACTCGTTTTTGCAAGAAATGTACTAAATAAAGGTTAAAATCTAGGAAAACAGATTGCAATAGTTAAGTTAACATAATTCCTTGGATAAACACTGGGAGACTAGTTTTGAAAAAAACTGTTTTATCTGCGTGGGCGAGTACGCTGAACAAATGGATTTAATCAACAAAAGTTGATATGTTATGTTTTTCGCCTGTGGGATATAGTGTTTAGCTGACGTTTCGTATAATTCCTTGGAGTTAGCTTCCGATGTATAATAATGCCCTCATCGGAAACATTGTTTATTGCACTCAACAAACAGCATGCAGTGGAACTCCGCTGGACATCACAGCAACCACTGGAACCATCACAAGTCCTAACTACCCCAGTAACTATGGAGACAACGCCCATTGCGTTTGGAGAGTAACTGTGCCGTCTGGATTTCGTGTTCAGCTGATTTTCACCATATTCCAATTAGAGGACCACGACAGTTGTGGCTACGATTTCGTAGAGCTTCGAAACGGATTCAGCAGCAGCTCTCCTTTGATTGGAAAGTATTGTGGTAGTGTTGGATCCCTCAATTTTATCAGTGCTGGTGTTAGCATCTACGTAAAATTTAAGTCAGATGGAAGCGTCAGCTCAACAGGTTTCAGTGCAAATTTCGCCGCTGTCACCCCTCCAACAAACCCGCCCCCAGGTAAAGAAATATGCTGAACTATGCATGATAAAATTTACTTTTAGTGAGATTGGTAGATTTGTACCTTAATACGAAAAGACGTTCACAAAAAGCTAAGAAGTTTTTATCTACAATTGACTTAACACTAATGTTTTTGTCTACTAAGATGTCAAAACCCACAAAATATATTCACATTCATTTCCTAATACTAAGGTGTGCGTTTTCCAAACATTTTCAAAAGTATTTAAAATAGAAAAGTGTTTTTAGTAGTGTCGGCGCTGTTTAATAACCTCAAGTGGCAGGTTTGCATTAGCCCGGCTCTGCAAAAATGAAAACAAATCAGTATTTTATGTTTTTAACATTACTGAAATTAAAGTTAAGATATTTCTGTTTTCTCTCTCAATTGTCCCAATTAGGAATCCAAACCTTCAGCACACTAAGAGCAGCTCAGTGACAAGTGATATCTTTATCATAATTGTTTTCGATTGCGTTTTTGTTGTCAAAATTCCTTTGCTGTTTCTTGTTACCGTGCTTGTGTTGTTCTCGTTCCAATTCTCTTTTTCGTTCTTGTTTTCGTTTTGCTGTCGTTCTCTTTCCTGTTCTCTTTTTTTCTCGTTATTGTTCTCCTCCTCGTTCTCCCTTTCGTTTGAGTTTTCTAATCTCATTCTCACTTTCATTTTTTTTTCGTTCTCACGCTCGTCCATGTTTTTATTCTGCCATTCTTGTTGTCATACTCGTTCTCATCCTTATTCTTGTTTCCATTTTCATTCTTATTTTCGTTCTTGTTCCCATTGTCATCAACGCTAGGTTCATGTGGAGCACGACCAAGTACAAGGATTGTCGGAGGGGTGGCTGCACAGCCGGGCGATTGGCCGTGGCAAGCCATGTTGAGAAGGCCCAGCGGGTCTCAGTTCTGTGGAGGATCCCTCATTGCACCACAATGGGTTCTAACGGCCACTCACTGTGTCGCTGGGAACACACCTTCAGGAGTTAACATAAGGTAGATAACAACCTAGTTCTGTTATAGCTGGATGGTAAAGAAACTCTCCCATGAGGATATCGCGGGATGACCTGACATTGTTTGAACATTATTGGAACGAATTCGGAATTGAAAGTTCTTTCTAACTGATTAATCTGCTTCAGGGTTACATTCGGTTAAGAGTTAGGTTAAATTCAGGTTTAAATTAACGTGAAGTGACTCCTATTTGGTAACTACCCGTTCGGGCAATATATATCAAATTTAGTGTAATTAGGGCATCAAGGTTACAGCGCTAGACAATAAATAAATAAATAGGTTGTATGTGGGTTCTTTTAAGTCACCCGATAGAACATTAAGATACTCGACTAACGGCTTAACATCCCTGTCCACGGACGGTGCGGCGAAAGAAGGTCACCCAAAGTTACACCCTTAACCAAGCCGGGGATTGAACCCGGGACCTTCTGGTTGGCAGTCAGAGATCTTACTAACTGCGCATAACTTACACACACAATTAAGGGAACCAATAAAGAATGACTCTCAAGCGACAAGAAAACGAGAAAGAGGAGAGAGGATATGGATATGACCTTTAAGCAGATTAACAACCTGCTCTTCAATAATTAACTCAACTAAATGAGCTGCTTTTTAACATCGTCTTACACATGCACTCACTATTACATCGAGAGAATTCGATTTTCCGTGATATATGATTGTCACAGTGCGAGGTGCGTACCAATATATAAAAACGGACCTGTCTTGCCAAACGTTTTAGCGTTGTTCTGGTACTTTGCAATAAGCGTAACGCTGTATTAACGCAATATCAAACCAAAAATTACTGTATATTTGATTTGTCTTATGATTGGATCCTCAGGCACTGCAACTGACAGCAAGTGCTAATTTTCTTTTTTCATATCCAATCTATAAAATAAAGAAAGAAAAACTCTAATATTATCTCGTTTACCACCTGTATCTTTACAAATGCTTTAATGTATGTTATAATTTTCCTCTATCCTACAGACTTGGTGCACATCAAAGAACCCAGACCGATGGCTCTGAACAGGATTTCACAGTCACAAAGATAATAACTCACTCGGTCTACCACAATCCAGTGCAATATGCACATGATATCGCCCTCCTGAAATTAGACCGACCCGCACTGTTGAACAATCGAGTAAATCTTGTGTGCTTGGGACAAGTCAGTAATTCTTCGCTGGAGGGAAAGAGTTGCTTCATCACTGGCTGGGGAACCACCTCTTCTGGCGGGAGTTCTCCTGACATACTGATGCAGGCAAGTGGCTATCAGTGTGTCTAAGCATGTCTGTGTGTATGTCCGTGTATGTGTATGTGGCTGTTTACGTCTATGTTGACTGAGTACGCAACCTGGCTAAACTCTCAGACAGAACCCTTTGTGAACCAGTTAGAGCGGTCTGGCATAGACCCTCCTCCACTGATATATACGTTATTGTGAACAGGTTGCTGAAAAGCCGCGCGGGAAGCCGGCCAGTTCTTTGTAATATGTGCTCCTTTCTACAGGGACCCCAGAGGGGAAGAGGAGTGGGGGGCTGCTAGTGCTATTGTCTTACTAATTTTTGGAAACTATGAAGAATCACCAAAAAATGGTGACTTAAGCCCTACCTACTTTGACTCACTTGCCAGCCCCATCACTTCCAAAGTAGCTTCGCAGTCCCTTACTCTACCAGGCAATCGCACGTTTTCAGGTGTTTTAATTGAATTTACTATTAACCAACTGTATGTAGTTTTAGTTCAAAAATTATGAACTGTTATGTTCCTTAATAACATACATGAAAAAAATGACTCGATACTGATTGGCTGAGAGCAATGCAGTAAAGAGTAACACCAGTGCAAATTACAAACCAAAGTTTTCGAATCTGATCTTCATTCCACGGCAGTGAGAGATTGGACTATTCTAAAAAATTTCAACAAACCTCCAATAACGTTCAAACTTTTTCCGAGGGTTTCCGAGCACTTTCGAAGTTTTTTAGATGGCCACAAGATTAATTTGAGATTTTTCCGATATTTACCCAAAACTCCCGAAGATTTCCAAAGGCTTCTGACAATTTTCTAAGACTTCAAAAAATTTTCAAAAAATGCTGGAAGGTTGTTTTAATCATTTTGCGTTATTAACCGTTTTTTCAAAAGATTTCCAAAGACTTCCAAAGAATTCCGAAGACTTCCGACATATTCCGAAGGTTTCAAAATTTTTCAAAAGGTGCTGGAATATTGATTTTAGCACTTTGTGGCATTTACCAGATTTTTTCGAAGATTTCCGAAGAATTTAAAATTTCGGGAACTTGTTGAAACATTTGTTTTTGCACACTCAGGTGCTTTTTCCTAAGTTTTCCAAAGAATTTCCAAACATTTAACATAAGAGTCACGAACCCTTACTTCATGTTAATGACCGACCCCTAAATCTTTTTATGTATGCTATTAACAAGTAATCTGCATATGACTTTTTTCGTTCAACTTGAATTTAATTTGCACTAATTTTGATACTTTTTTGAAAAACTCACTCGTGCCATTTAATTCCAATTTCCACTCCAAGTCGTATGACTACCTCTACTAATGTCGTCTTTGACACGGAACAACACTGGCCCTACTACCTGAAACAATCGCTACGTTTAGGGAAATGCCGCAGCCATTTGTACCTGTACAAAGAAATCACGCTCGTTTCAAAAAACCTTCTTGGGTTGTCTTTGGTTGAACTAGTTAGTTATTAAGCCCGACTTTCCATACTGCCAGCCTTGTATTCAGTTTGTGCATTAACTGATACTGATTTAAACAATTAGCTTACGCACACAAACTCAACGTTCCATCGTTTGGTTTTAGAATCAGTTCTTTGGGCAAAATTCAAAACCTATGCTTTTCGTTCTGTTTAGGCCTCGGTGCCAGTTGTTTCTCGCCAGCAATGTGAAGTGGCTTATCCCGGGGAGCTTCACGACTCCATGATCTGCGCAGGTCTGGATCAAGGAGGAATCGATTCTTGTCAAGGTGATTCCGGGGGGCCTATGGTCTGTGAGCAGAATGGAAAGTGGTGGGTGGAAGGCGTGACTAGCTGGGGTCACGGATGCGCTCGGCCAGGTGAAGCAACAATCCACTCATGTTCTTTTACGTAAATCAATCAATACAAAAGAGATATTTGCAGACAGTAGTTGTTTCAGCTATGCGTTTACTTTTATTCTTAAAACGTTTTTTATAATATTTTGAACCATCTCAGGATAAGATTTTATAAACTTTCTTAAACAATTTATCAATGACATTGCTATTGTAAAGCACTTTTAAGTTAAATGGAGTTATGTCTACATATAAAAGTGCTGTATTTTGTTGTAAAGAAATAGAAAACAAAACTAGAAAAATGACTTTGATAAAAGTCCTTTTACAAGTCATGTGATTTTAATTTTAGTTTAGTTATTTAGTTTTACTATGAGCCACTTTTAATGAAGTTACAGGAATTACCTCTACCTAAAAAGTGTCTCATTTTATTGTAAAGAAACAACAAAAAAATGAAAACTAGATCTGAAAAGGGTCCTCTTACAGGTCATGTAAAGTTTTTAAAACACAGTTATATTTATTTCTTTTTGTATGGGCTACATTTAAAGACGCTTCATTCTTCAACCAAATTTTTAGAGTCCTGCCGTAAGCTGCCAGATATCATATGGGCACCGTTTCTGTTCGTATGCACTACACTAAGGCTTTGGAGCTAGTTACCTGTCCGGCCATATATCCGAGAGAGCAGCACACTTGGAAGTTCCAAAAAGAACAATAAACATATTTTATCTAACGATTAATTTAGTTAAATTTTGAAACTTTTTCTTTATTATTTTTCAACCATCATTTAGTGTAAGATTTTACAGTATTTCTTTAAAAAAAAGCCTCAACGATATTGTACTACTTTTTGTAGTTTTATACTAAAGTAAAACACTTTTGAGCTAAATGGAGCTACCTCTGGATAAAAAAAGTGTTGTATTTTATTGAAAGAATTTTTTTGTAAAAAATAGAAAAATAAGTGTGATAAAGGGTCCCCTTACAGGTCATGTAATGTTGTGTAAAACATACCGTGTCAAGTGTGTTATCTGTTCGTTAGAATAGATTTGTAGCAATTTGAAGCAATCCTTACAATAATTGATCCACGACTAAGAAAGCAAGGCGCTCGTGATTGAAGTCTTATCATTATTGTTAGTCGTGCCAATATCCGCGATCTTGAGTTGCAAAAATCATGTATACATCGATCTTCTCAGAATCCAACAAATAGCCACAAAACCCGAAGACATAAAGAAGTTTGCAACTGCACTATGCACTATACTCAGAGGATATAGCAGCAATGATGGGTACACGTGTTCAGCTTATTTTCGGCAGATCGCGTCTGGAGCTCACGTTTCCATCGTTATCCTGCAAGTAGAAATCGTGAGCAACGCAACACTATGTTTGTTTTCTTCTGACTTGATATAACATTCACAATTCTTTTTTTTTATTTTTACAGGAAAATATGGCGTGTACGCAAATGTCCGATATTTACGTGCGTGGGTTTCAAGGAAAATGGCGGAGAACAAGTAGAGACACTCCAGGGGAAATCACATGTAGTTATTAATGGTTCTTGTAGCAAGTTAAATGGTGCGCGATTATCGTTACTCCGAAGGATGTAAGTAATGACAAGTCAGGGGTTAAATAAAGGAATATAAAACAAACCAGAAACTAGCTTTATGGAGTCATCTTTATAAATGCGACTATAACAATCAGTATGGGAGCAGTCAGTTAACCAGGGGCAGAACTTTGTGCACACCTCCCGTTGAAACTGTTGCTATTCCCGATCTTACTTTCTGATGTTGCGAAACATTGCAGCCACTTGCATAATTTCTTGTTATTGCAAGTCAAAAAATAATCAAATTCCTCCTACATCCCCTTCATATGCAATGAGCGCTGTTAGAGATTAATGGGTTGACTTTCGCCTGTTTTCGAGCTTATCTAAACACCAGAATTTACAAGTATTGCCGAGGCCCACTGCTCTTAATTTTTTCGGCAACTCCAGTTTCAAATACTTCTTAAGCTATGAACAGTTTGAGTTGAAGAAATATCAACGAGGCATTTGAAAACAAAGCGGCTGGTACAATACTACCTTCAGTGTTTGTTGAAAGTCTTTTAAGACTTAAAAGTGACTTCAACCGCTGTCAGATTATAGTACTATTTCGTATCTCTCTAGCTTGTCGCTCTGGTGAAAAAGTTGCCTGTGCGTGCTGTCAGAGCGTTAACTACATGTACTGCCGAGACATCTATTTTTTAATAGTTACAAGTTTTAGACAAGTTTCTACCTGAATATTTTGAGCTTATAGTTATTGAGCCTCAGCTCAGCTTATTTGGCCCCTTTTTCTTCAAAAGTTAAGAAATAAGAAGATGTTTCCTTTTAAGCCCACCTATTTTGCAGGAGCAGTTTTCTGTGCTCACAAACCGAAGTTGAAGCCATTATTTTAGTGTGATTATGACAGCCTTTTTCGGTCATTTCAACTCAGTCTGTTTTAAAAGGCTATTGACTTCCTGAAATGTCGCGTTGTCTCAAAATTTTTATAAGATCTTCCGGATTTTCAAGCAGTTTCGAACAAAATAAGAGCCGGAGAGAGGTCGGTTCGGGCTGATACCTTGTTTTAACGACACTGTGCTATTGCTTGCAGTCACTTTCGGAAATCCAGCAAGAATAGATGGTTTGGTGGAAAGCCAAGACTAATGCGTCATTGTAATTTCTATATTCTATTTACATTACAGAGGATCACAGGTATGTAAGACTGATGGTTTCCATATATACTATGTGCGACCGCTTCTCTGAACAAATCGGTTGCACAGTCAAGTTGAAAACCCGTTTGTGATCGATCAGCAATGTCGTAACAAGCACCCTGCACTACACCATGATGAGTGGTAGTGGTATAATCTTCGAAGAACTTAGCTTGTGACTTGTGTTTGACCGATGAATAAAATGTTGCAGAACAATTTAGTCAAGAAGTGGTTAGAAGGAACACCGATCGTTGTGCTGATGTGAACTAAGCGACGTTTAGATATTTGTATTTATAAAGTGCAGGTCTTATGATTGATTTTTGAATCTATTATACGAACTGGTTCAATCAGATGTATGATCACCTTCACGTTTTAATTTACAAGGAAACTTTTCGAAGAAGACAGGTTGCTCCAAAGAACCCTCAAACGCGTCCCAACTCCATTAGAGAGAACAAAACTGTACATTTTAAAAACAAGATACAGTTAAAATCAAGTTTAATATTATTCATGTCCATGGTACCGATTGTTGTCACGTGCCTTCTATTTTCTTGAACTTGCTGTTGGCTGGCTATTTATTTTAAACAAGAAATGTAGTTTTGTACTTGATTGTTGTAGCAGGCGATAACACCGCATCGTTATGCCTTTTGGTATATCTCTACCTAAGGTAAAACAACCTTTTAACGGTACACAGACACAAGTCCAAAAGTCTCGAGTTATTGAAAAAAATAAAAGCGTTAAGTCTTAGCCCAAAACACACAGTTTTAAGAGTGAGTGTAAACAAGCTGGAACAAATTTCATGAAAACATAAGAAAGAGTTATGGCTCAACTTGTGGCCTGTATCATTATGGGTTCGGTCAGCATGTAGGCCCATGTAAGCTTTACATTTGAACTTATTTTGAAGTGAAGGCGAACAGGGGGTTTAAGATAGAGTGCTTGGTCATTTCTGGTGGTCAATGATCGAAGCCAAAACTACAAAATTATTTCTTAAAAAGAACAAACGAAAACAGGAACTAAGATTAAAGAGGAATGGAGTTAATAGGAAACCAATGAAAACCAACAAACAGATACAGATAAAACAAATAAGCAAAAATGTGTTTAACCAGCAGTTTAACTCCTTCAAACTAAGACATACCAATTTCGAAACTTATTATTTTATATATCATTCATTTTAGTTTATTGTAAAATTAAAGCTCCCGCCCACAAACACTAGCAACTCCCAATAAATTAATGGTCCCGTCAGGTATTTGCGTTTGAGAGAAACATATGAGCTGCTTTTGAAAACTAATAAACCAACTTTCATACGCACAAACATCATAAGCACAAAATACGCTTGAAAATACAGAACAGTTCGTGTACTTGCAGCATTGAACTTAGGGGTAGTGTAATGTGTAGCGCATTGAATGGCTGGGCGTGGCCAATATATGACCAGCGTACTTGACTTATGTGTAACGTACCTAAGTGTAACCCTCGCTGACGCGTATTAACAAGGGTATACTTAGCGTAACTGTATAAACCATACGTCCAATGATCTACGATTATCGTACCTCAAGCGTAACTTGTGCATACTCAGCGCATGCTTAGCGTATAAACCATACGTCCGAACACAAGCATACAGGGTTTTTTTAAAGATTTCTGCTTCGCAGTATACCACCGTACGCGGCCTTTGCGTGAAACGTATTCAACTTAAACCTTACGTACCCGAAGCTTTCGAGTGTCAGCGTCTATCAGTATACAGATGCTATTATTAAGTGCCAGAACTTCAAAAGAACATATTAAAACTTTTAATTAAAAGCAGAAAGCTTCTAGTAAAATCGTTCTCAATTCTAGGCAAAGAGAGCAGGAAAAGTTAGCTTAGAATATTATTAATGCTTTAATGCAGTTCCCTATTATCAGCTACCAAGAAGTCAATTTTCCGTTTTGTGTAGGTTCTTGCCAGGTGAGCTAATGATTGGACGTTTTAAAGTCCTCATTAAATAACAGAGAGTAAATTGTTCAATAATTAAGAAAAAAACGTAAAATCACTTGTTTTGCCTAATTTACTTCTTTAAACATTAGACAAAACGCAATTATGGGTTTTCAAGTAAGCATTAACACATCCAAGGTGTTAGCGGAGGTTGAATAAATTGGTAACGTTTAATTTCGTCTAATTTTTTAAAATATTTTAACGTTTCTCGTGTTGGGATTTAAAGTAATAGGTACCTTTAGGTTGAATCGCCTCAGTTGCCTTTGGTTACAAGAGAAATACCAAACAATTTCTTTGACCGATTGTCATTTTAATCTAAACTCTGTATAGGGGTGTCTTCAAAGCTGAATACACAACGCGAATTAAGATCGACGGCGCTTTCCTTAGAGACCACCAAATATGATTTTAATTGTTATCACCTTTATTGTTGTGTTAAACACCATCACGTGAAAATTAATTAGTTTGACAAGAGGAGAAATAGTGTAATTTAGAAATGAAGCTAATAAATGCTTAGTTCTCCATTTCTCAACCATTCACTTGGAGCTGTGGTGCGGAACAATATGTGGTGGTGCCTTCTTCTACTCCTAGCTGGCAACTCAGGTACGCAAAATGGAAGAATTTAACAAAGAAATTTAAAACATACGTTTAAGTATAGAAGATGCTTTTGCTTTTGTGCGTAAATACCAATGCAAAATTTCACCGGAATGATGTTTTAGAATGTTCAATTAGTGCCGACTTAAAAAATATGAAAACGACTTCTCTTCAAAGGTGTATACGGGAACTCAATTTGTTCTCATAATTGTTTTCCCAACAGCTGGCGAGCTTCTGCAGTCCGACTCATCAGGTAAAGATACTCCATCAAAATTATTCGTGGTTGCTTTAACTCAGTTTATTTTTGTATTTCAAGTATGCTACGCTTTAATATTTCGTATACTACATGACTTTAAAGTCTATATTTGTGTTAATTACACTTGAAGAGCTTCCTTCATTTCAGCGCTTTGTCTACAATTTTTTTTCTACTGATTCGTTTTCAAAAACGACAACACCATTTGAGCTCAGGTTAGAATTCAAATAAATAAAAATCTAGATCGATCTATAAATTTATAGCCGTGTTTTGAAAGGCCTCAAATGACTAACTATTTTTCAACTATAAAACTGCGGTATATTTAATATAAGTATTAAGTGGAGTAAAAAATGAAACAAGATTCAAACTACAAGACAGCATGTTCGAGTACATGGCGTGTGTCATGAAAATGCAACAGTGGACTGAGAGAAAACTTTTGGGGGTTAAGTAGTGGCACACAGACGCCCATATCAGCAAGCAAACTAGTTTTCTTTATGGTCGTTAAAGTCAGCTGTCAAAATGTCAATACGAGTAGAACAATGTACAATGATTGGGAATATTAAAGCAATGTCTATCTTTAATCACAAGGTAAAAGCTTTGCAACTCAGGTCCCGACACAAGCATCAGGTACAAAATTTATTACGTAATGTAAGTTCTTTAAGACTTTAGATGATAAGTTAGCTTATTGCGATTAGTTATCTAGCTAGTTAGTTCGTTGATTGGTTATCATTTTGGTTTTAATTGTTTGGTTCGAGTTAGTTAGAAGGTTTGATAGTTAGTCAGTTAGATAGTAAGTTAATAAGTAGGTGCAGCCAGTTAGTGAGCAAGTTAGTCAGTAAGATTGTTAGCCTCTTAGTTAGTTAATTAACTAGTTATATTAGTTAGTTAACAATCAAGTTTTCAAACGTGCTTAGGAAGAAACATTAAGCTTAAGTTAAAGTTTGTATGCCAGCCGGTACCATTTAAAAAAGCTTTAATGCAGTAAATAACTGTATTCTTTAAGATCACTATAACCTGGATTTGCATTTTTTTTTGTAACAGCTTGTGGAGGATCTCCGCTGGATATCACGGCAAGTAGCGGGACATTCTCAAGCCCTAACTACCCTGGTAACTATCCAAGCAACGCAAATTGTGCTTGGAGAATAACAGTACCTTCCGGTTATCGTGTTCAACTGAGTTTCTCTGCCTTCAACTTGGAAAGCCATTCCACCTGTACCTATGATTACGTGGAGCTACGTAATGGACTTAGTAACACCTCTCCAAGAATTGGCAAGTACTGCGGCAGTACCAAACCCCCCACCCCTACCGCTAACGGGCGAAGCATCTACGTGAAGTTTAGATCCGACGGAAGCGTCTCATACAGTGGTTTCAGTGCGAGTTTCATTGCTGTTCCTGTTACAACCACTCAACCGTCAGGTAAGAATCGGCAGATCTCGGGTATCGTTCAAAACTCTTTAACAAGCAGGAGATAGCGCTCGATATGAGATCAGGAATGGAACGGGAAAAATCAGACAAGCTTAAATGGAGTATTGAGCTATGGATACCGTTTCCACCTCACGGTAATGGCCTGGTAATGAGTTCAAATTCGCCATTTTAGGGGGTCGCGGAAATGCCGTGAAAATCACTTCGTTCACAAAAATTACAACCTGTTCCAATTCCTGGTTCCACTACTTTCCATCTAACCATCAAACAGTCTATTATAGTGTTCCCGGCACTGTTTGACATGTTTTAAGTGGCAAATCACCTGTTTCGTTTCGTGGAGTGGATATGAAAACAATAACAAACCACGCCTAGGTGAGCAGGGTTCTTTGAGCTTTCCACTTCATTATGTAATTTTATGGCTACTCGAACTAGTTGCCTGTCTCATTTAGTTCATGCACTTTCTACTCCTTTAGGTTTCCGGCCTCTGAGATTTCGACTACATTGCTATTTCCAACATTCTCGAGTAGTACCTCTTCCTGCTATTTCTCACACACCAATTCAAGTTGTTCTCTTCTCTCTTCATGCAGTTGTCACCTATAAGGCGTTTCCCCTTCTCTGTTTCTTGGGTATACTTATTCTTGCAGCATCACTTGTAGCGTGTAGCTCCTTATTCACTGTCAAGGTTTTTCTATACTTCCTATCTATTTGCTGAAGTTCCTCCTTGTTTCATTTGATTGTTCCTGCTCCATAACTATACCTTATGAACGACACAGCCCAAGTGTTTGTTGCTTTGGTCTTGTTCTTGCCATTAAGATGAGATTTCACGACAAGTTTGAAATGTCTAACGAGTGCTTCTAAGTATTTTTCGACTAAGACCGGAATTTTAAAAAACCGAATTCCTCCAAATTTTGTCAGATGAAAGACCTATGGGAACTAGTATCAGATATGACAAAATGAAATGGCTCCGTTATTTCTACGTTCTGAAGTAGAAAAATAACGGTTACAGCCGTTTTGAGTGGATTTGACGACTTGGCAGATGTCAAAATTGACCAATTTTAACCGGCGCTCACAGAACTCCAAGACCATGAAACAGTAATCTTAGTACTCACTCTAATACATTGTCATTAACATTTCAAACTGCTATAAATCGTTTTAAAACACGTTTCTTGGATTATAAAGTACAGGCCATCGAAGAAACAAAGTTTTCGTATTCAATCAAAAAGTCTATTTTGGGCTATTTTTATTCGTCCAAAAACCAAACTGGTACACGGATTTGAGAGTTGGTTTTGGTGTCGATTTGAAGCACATTGAATCTAGTTTTCAAAACTAAAGTTATTTTCTTGGTCAACTTGGATTTGAAGCTTTAACGGCGCCTTGTGACTATGCCGCTGCTACTGTTTGTCTTGTAGAGCGTTTGTCTTCCCCCAGAAATGAAATATTTCTGAAGAAATGAATTGTCAAGACCTATCCAAGTAGTTTTGACAACCTGTAGTGTTCCAGATGGAAATATAACTTCAGTATAAATCAGTATAAATTATGCTTGACGCGACGCAACGGTTTATTAATGATTGTTTATCACGTCTTTATTGCAGAAAACCGTATTTTAAAAAAAAACAATATTAAGAACGTATTCAAAAGTTACAGGATAAAGTTTGAATTTTCGAAAAGGTTTTTAAAATCTATAAATAAAGGTACACAAAGACTGGCAGTTACTTTCTTGAATACTTTGTATTTGAACTACGCTAGTTCGGCCGGCTATCGCCTGAAATGTTTTTAAACTGATTTTATGTTTTAATATCTAAAGGCATTCAAGCAAATGCTTTTTTAAATTCTATTTAAACTATAATTATACTTATAACGATTCTTTAATATTCCAACAAACTGTTCGAGCAACCTGTGCTCATGATGAATATATTTAAAACAACTGACTTCTTCAGTAATGTTAGACCATCAAATAAGAATCAAACCAACAGCCCGCTCGTCCCGGTTTCAAGACCATGATCATGTTCTGTAATACTTAGGTAAATAGATAAAATTTCTAAAATAAGACAAGCTGAAATAATAAAAGTGGTTACCTTATGTTTGGAGCTCAATAAAAGACCAGAATGTTGCGCCAGATCAGACTAAACAAAAAATAACAACGCAAGTCAAGATTCCGCCTGTAAACAGTCCGTGTCACGAATGTAATACATGACAATTTATACTTCCAATAAACTGACGCCTCTTAATCAAGAATAATTGTTCTTCTCTCAAAGGCACTGTACTGCTGATTTGCTAATAATTTTGCGGCAAATCGACTTGAATTCAGCCAGGCAAATGTTGAGGTGTAATACCAACTTTATAAGCAGATGTCAGAACCGGTTAAAGCTAACAACGACCTGGCAAATTCATCATGCCACTTGATAGTTATACTGTTTCAGAAATGAAGTTAATTGAGCCCTCTTGAGGCACAAATGTAGTGAAGCTTTAATGAAGTGTTTCTAGGATATTTTCAAACAGATATCGTACTAGAATCTGTATGTGTTCAGCCAAACAGTTAAAATCTTCACTTTCGTGGAAAAAAGAAAAGACATAATTTATAGTCATAGTATCAGCTCTAGTAAGCCGCTAGTCGTACGGCTCAAAAGAAAGCATACCAATTGTAACTGATGTATACTTAATCCTCATCGTGGCCTGTGGCTTAAAAGCCAACACAAAAGTCAAAAGATCACCAACAGTCCCTGTTTTGCGCCAAGTGTTCAACTTTAGCCCAAGTCAATCCATTCTCCATCAAATTATTGTTCAAATGACTCCAATGTCTCCTTAGGTATTCATCGTTCGTGTCTACCTGCATTTGATGTCCATCTTAATGCAATCTTTTGAATTGCATCGGACTGCATTCTAATTACGTGTCCAATCCAGGTCAAATTTTCCACTTAATTTCTATCGTAATGGATGAGGTCAACGTTTACCGGTACAATTTGAAATGGTGACCGATGGCTGTGGTTACTAAATCATTCCCATTAATTGATATTTTCAATGAAACTCGTTCCGTTTTGGACTCTCACTTAATAACTCAATCAGTCAATCAGTCAATTAGTCAGTAAGTCAGTTGTTAGTAAGGAAGCAGTTATTTAGTAAGCTAAGTAGACTGTAATTCAATACTTCAGTCAATGACTAGTTTGTTAGTAAGTTAATGACGTTGTGCATACCAAAGTAAACGGGTTTATCACGGATTTTCTTTACTTAATAGAAAACCCTAATGTATAAGAAATACTAAAAACTCTCTCCATCTATGCTCTATATCAGCCTGTGGAGGGTCTCCGCTGGATATCACGGCAAGTAGTGGAACCATCACCAGCCCTAACCATCCTGGTAACTATCCAAGCAACGCAAATTGTGTTTGGAGAATAACAGTACCTTCCGGTTATCGTGTTCAACTGAGTTTCTCCGCCTTCCATTTGGAAAGCCATTCCACCTGTAGATATGATTACGTGGAGCTACGTAACGGGCTTAGTTACACCTCTCCAAGAATTGGCAAGTACTGCGGCAGTACCGGACCCTCCGCCCTTACCGCTAACGGGCGAAGCATCTACGTGAAATTTAGATCCGACGGAAGCGTCTCATACAGTGGTTTCAGTGCCAGTTTTATTGCCGTTCCCGTTGCAACCACTCAACCGTCAGGTAAGACACAGTAAACCGCAGATATCTGAAACGGGACAGGATTAATCAGACCAGTTAGATTAGCGCATTGAGCTGTAGGTACGGTTTCGTTGGTACACTTTTTTCTATTTTCCACTTCATCATATGCAGCTTTGGTTACTCGAACAATTTGCAGTTTCCACGTATGAGTTTTTCCCTAGGAAACGCAACGAGTTTCTAAGCCATTGTCGCTTTATGTTTTTCTTATTTTTCATTTGTCAAATGAATAACATTGCTAAGGACTTATCTCCTACTCTGCTTTAACACATATCAAACTATGCCACGTTGTTGTGCTAATTTCTATTTTTCAAGAAAGCTATGTTTAAGTGTTGGTAACTGCCCTGCTGTGCTTCTAGAACGATTTCAACACGATCCTCAGTCGGTAAACAACGGAGGGCTTCATGAAGGGCAATTTGCACTTACCACTCCTTAGTTTGTACCAATTCATATGACAGCAACGCTTTCTTTTAAGGGAGGGACAGGAGATTAAATTGACGTGTTATATTAGCTACACCAAGAGGAAAGTATGACACGCAAATCGATAAAAAAAGGATATTGAAAGACACTGAAAGAGAACCGATTCTGTCCTTCCCAGGTTGAAAAGTAGAAAAGTCATATTAAGATTTAAAAAAAAACTCTTTCCCAGATGGGTCTCCGTTTAGAAAAGTAACAAAATCTGTTTCCAACGAGCTCTATTATTATTACTATTACTTTTGTTTATATTTTTAATATATTATTTTTGTTATCTTTTTTATCTGTTTGTCAACAGTTGTAACAACTGAAGCAGTTACTGCTGCTCCTACCACTACACGACCTACAGGTAAGATGAGTGCTAAACTCATCGCTGAATGTTTTATCAATTTATATCTTACGGAATAACTATAAATTTAAAACTGAAAGGAATATTGAGATTACTAGTACTCCTCTTAGATCATGGGCATTAATGAGATAAATGCTTCCAAAATAGCTTTATTCAGGTCTCTTTATCACGGTCACTTTACAGAAGCAGAGTTTTACTAAACTAAAAAACTTGTTAGCCCACCTTAATTATTGCACATCTCCAAAACGACTTTCGTGAGGCAAAATGGCATTGGTTCTCATGACAATTTATACTTCCAATAAACTGACGCCTCTTAGTCAAGAATAATTATTCTTCTCTCAACGGCACTGTTCTAATGATTTGCCAATAATTTTCGGCAAATAGACTTGAATTCAGCCAGCCAAATGTTGAGGTGTAAATCCAACTACGTAAGCAGATCCCAGAACCGGTCAAAGCTAACAACGACCTGGCAATTGTCATCATGCCAGTTGATAGTTATATTGTTTCAGAAATTATGGTAGTTGAGCCCTCTTGAGGCACAAAGGTAGAGAAGTTTTAATGAAGTGTTTCTAGGATATTTTCAAACAGATATCGTACTAGAATCTGTATGTATTCGGCCAAACAGTTAAAATATTCACTCTTTCATGGAAAAAAGAAAAGACATAATTTATAATCACAGTATCAACTCTAGTAAACCCCTAGTCGTACAGCTCAAAAAAAAGCATATCAGTTGTAACTGATGTATACTTAATCCTCATCGTGGCCTGTGGCTTAAAGGCCAACACAAAAGTCAAAAGATCACCAACAGTCCCTGTTTTGCGCTAAGTGTTCAACTTTAGCCCAAGTCAATCCATTCTCCATCACATTCTCGTTCAAATGATCTTGCCAATGTCTCCTTAGGTATTCATCGTTCGTGTCTACCTGCATTTGATGTCCATCTTAATGCAATCTTTTGAATTGCTTCGGACGGCATTCTAATGTCGACGTGTCCAATCCAGGTCAAACTTTCCACTTAGTTTTTGTCATAATGGATGAGGTCAACATTTACCGGTACAATTTGAAATGGTGACCGATGGTTGTGGTTACTAAATCAGTCCAATTAATGGATATTTTCAATGAAAGTCGTTCCGTTTTAGACTCTCACTTAATAGCTCCCTAGTTTGTACCAATTCATATGACAGCAACGCTTCCTTTTAAGGGAGGGACAGGAGATTAAATTGACATGTTATATTAGCTACACCAAGAGGAAATTATGACACGCAAATCGATAAAAAAAAGATACTGAAAGACACTGAAAGAGAACCGATTCTGTCCTTCCCAGGTTGAAAAGTAGAAAAATCATATTTAGATAAATTATTCTTTCCCAGGTCGGTCTCCTTTTAGAAAAGTAACAAAATCTGGTTCCAACGAGCTCTATTATTGTTATTTTTATTTTTATTTATATTTTTAATATATTATTTTTGTTATCTTTTTTATCTGTTTGTCAACAGTTGTAACAACTGAAGCAGTTACTGCTGCTCCTACCACTACACGACCTACAGGTAAGATGAGTGCTAAACTCATCGCTGAATGTTTTATCAATTTATATCTTACGGAATAACTATAAATTTAAAACTGAAAGGAATATTGAGATTACTAGTACTCCTCTTAGATCATGGGCATTAATGAGATAAATGCTTCCAAAATAGCTTTATTCAGGTCTCTTTATCACGGTCACTTTACAGAAGCAGAGTTTTACTAAACTAAAAAACTTGTTAGCCCACCTTAATTATTGCACATCTCCAAAACGACTTTCGTGAGGCAAAATGGCATTGGTTCTCATGACAATTTATACTTCCAATAAACTGACGCCTCTTAGTCAAGAATAATTATTCTTCTCTCAACGGCACTGTTCTAATGATTTGCCAATAATTTTCGGCAAATAGACTTGAATTCAGCCAGCCAAATGTTGAGGTGTAAATCCAACTACGTAAGCAGATCCCAGAACCGGTCAAAGCTAACAACGACCTGGCAATTGTCATCATGCCAGTTGATAGTTATATTGTTTCAGAAATTATGGTAGTTGAGCCCTCTTGAGGCACAAAGGTAGAGAAGTTTTAATGAAGTGTTTCTAGGATATTTTCAAACAGATATCGTACTAGAATCTGTATGTATTCGGCCAAACAGTTAAAATATTCACTCTTTCATGGAAAAAAGAAAAGACATAATTTATAATCACAGTATCAACTCTAGTAAACCCCTAGTCGTACAGCTCAAAAAAAAGCATATCAGTTGTAACTGATGTATACTTAATCCTCATCGTGGCCTGTGGCTTAAAGGCCAACACAAAAGTCAAAAGATCACCAACAGTCCCTGTTTTGCGCTAAGTGTTCAACTTTAGCCCAAGTCGATCCATTCTCCATCACATTCTCGTTCAAATGATCTTTCCAATGTCTCCTTAGGTATTCATCGTTCGTGTCTACCTGCATTTGATGTCCATCTTAATGCAATCTTTTGAATTGCATCGGATGGCAATTTAATTACGTCTCCAATTCAGGTCAAACTTTCCACTTAATTTCTATCATAATGGATGAGGTCAACGTTTACCGGTACAATCTGAAATGGTGACCGATGGCTGTGGTTACTAAATCAGTCCAATTAATTGGTATTTTCAATGAAACTCGTTCCGTTTTGGACTCTCACTTAATAACTCAATCAGCCAATCAGTTAATCAGTCAGTAAGTCAGTTATTAGCAAGGAAGCTTTTATTTAGTAAGCTAAGTAGACTGTAATTCAATACTTTAGTCGATGTCTAGTTTGTTAGTAGGCTACGCAAGTTGTGCATACCAAAGTAAACGAGTTAATCACGGATTTTCTTTACTTAATAGAAAACCCTAATGTATAAGAAATACTAAAAACTCTCTCCATCTATGCTTTATATCAGCCTGTGGAGGGACTCCGCTGGATATCACGGCAAGTAGTGGAACCATCACCAGCCCTAACCATCCTGGTAACTATCCAAGCAACGCAAATTGTGTTTGGAGAATAACAGTACCTTCCGGTTATCGTGTTCAACTGAGTTTCTCTGCCTTCCATTTGGAAAGCCATTCCACCTGTAGATATGATTACGTGGAGCTACGTAATGGGCCTAGTGACACCTCTCCTTCCAAGTACTGCGGCCGTACCAAACCCCCCAACCGTACCGCTAACGGGCGAAGCATCTACGTGAAGTTTAGATCCGACGGAAGCGTCTCATACAGTGGTTTCAGTGCGAGTTTCGTTGCTGTTCCTGTTGCAACCACTCAACCGTCGGGTAAGAATCGGCAGACTTCGGGTATCGTTCAGCACTCTTTAACAAGCAGGAGATTAAGGAGGTTAATCTTAAGAGATTCGCTAAGCGCTCGATATGAGATCAGGAATGGAACGGGAAAAATCAGACAAGCTTAAATAACATATTGAGCTATGGATACGATTGCGTTGGTACACTTTTTAAGCTTTCCACTTCATTATGTGAAGTAATAGCTACTCGAACTAGCTGCAGTTTCCACGTCTGATTTTTTCCAAGGACGCGCATTGCCTGGGATGGTCAATCTCATTTATAACAACCTATTTCTCCTTCTTATCATTAAAGACAAGGTCTTGTTTCTTTGCTTCAGTTTTCCAGCTTACTGCTCTTACTCGTCACATGGGCCACCGTTTTTCAATAACACCTACACACTTCACAAAGTGGATTTTGTTGTGTAATTAATGTGAAAACTCGTATAATTTGTTCTCAGGGCTTGCTCCTGTGGGCTGAATATCAGGGCCTCAGTTCAACGTTTAAGCTTCCTTTAGCAATGCACTACCAAGTTCTTTCCCGATCAATACCTTCCTTTTCTCTCATATACTTCCCATGCATTCTTTTCTGGTTCCACTTATTACCTGTCTCATTTAGTTCATTCACTTTCTACGTCTTTCGGTCCACGGCCTCTGAGATTTCGACTACATTGCTATTTCCAACATTCTCGAGTAGTACCTCTTCTTACTATTTCTCACACACCAATTCAAGTTGTTCTCTTCTCTCTTCATGCAGTTGTCACGTATCAAGCCTTTCCTTTCCCTGTTTCTTGGGTATACTTTTTCTTGCAGCATTACTTCTAGCGTGTAGCTTCTTATTCACTATCATGATTTCTCTATGCTGTTTGCTGAAATTCCTCCTTGTTTCATTTAATTGTTCCTGCTCCATACGTTATTAACGACACAGCCCATTTAGTGTTTGTTGCATTGTTCTTGTCAGGTTCTTGCCATTAAGATGAGGTTTCATGACAAGTTTGAAACGTCTTAAGTACACTGTTCGAAATGTGTTTTTACTTCCTCCTCTTTTAACATGTCCTGGCGACTCTAGAATGCCCAGATATCCGTAACCTATACGACCGTCAACTTTCTTTATCGTCTGCCTATTTATCAACTTAATGCCTCACTTTTACTTAACTGTCTCTGCTTCAACACCACAACACCACATTGTTATTATTATTGCGATGTAATTCTATTCAGTTCCAGGAATCAAAATTGACATACGTAGTGAAGGATGTGAAGACCCCGGAAGGCTAGGGCCCGGATGTGGATGGGCATTTATCCGGGTCAACGGAATTGACCGTTCCCTTCATGGAAGAGGTCACAACTTCGTTGTGCTTAACAGAAATGGTAAGTTAGCAAAAACAACGTGGATAAATGGATTATGTTTACAATAGGTTGGAGCAACATCACAGCTGAGCATTTAATGTTCCTTATCGTCTTAGTTTATTGGCAAATCTTTCATTCACATCGTCTTTCCTTGCATTGGTTACACCGAAGCAAGGAAGGTGGCAAATTTTAAGAATACATTCATAATGCAGATCCTCACTTTTCGAACGTTTGTTTAAGCAAATACCGGACTCTGCTCGTAAACTGCACTACCTAGCCCTAAATTTGAATAGATACAGCCTTTGAAGAAAAAGACTTCTTTTTAATTCCTAGCTGTACAACTAAATGTTAAATAGAAGTTTTGCTTTAGCAGCCTTGTCATTTTTTGATTTTGTGAGGTCTAGTTATTTGCGAAACTATTTTTGTACTACTTTATCTCCGAGATAAATGTGTGTAAACTTACCAATAAATTAGGCCCGTTTTATATTTCTCAAATTTCTCCTGTGCTGAATACAATGCAGTTGAAGTAGAAATAAAAGAACTTACTCATTAACATTGTATTCGGTGAATGACATGCCACTTTTGAAACGGGCCTAAAATACTAAGCACTTCAAGCTCATTTAAACCAGAAAAATTCTGTTTTTAACTACGCCGCTTGGTAAATAAAGATGGTTAGTGCTTAATTTACAACAAATTGAAGACAGGGAGGCGAGGTTTATCTGTGACTCCGAGTTTCGTGCTTACGCACTCATCAGACAGTATTTAATGAAGAACAGTTCTAGTTAGCTTATATATACACCTAATTCAAAAAAGGTTGTCTTCTGATTTGTTGCATTGTGCATTGCGCATTGTTGCATACCCGGGCCGCAATGCGCCATTGATGTAACGAAGATTTTAATAGCATTGTAGGTGTTAACTATGATACAGCGACATTTGTTCTCCACATTGCTTCCAGGACTTGTACACGAGTGTCGCTGTTTCATTTAGGCACTTATTTAAAAATTCGTTACAGCCATGGTGCGTTGCAGTCTGGGTATGCAACAATGCGCAATACAAAATGCAAGAAATCAGAAGACAACCTTTTTTGAATTAGGTGTATGCGTCTATGATTATTTACATTGTGATATTGAAAACAAAAGGCGGGGGAGTGCAACACTAGTTACAAAATTACGATAGAGTGTGAATAAAAAGCTAAGGACGGATAAGAGGCTATAGTGTCTGTAAATCAATTGTTCCGTAGGTAAATACTTAATTTATTTATTTTTTAAAACTATGGTTGCACAGCTGTTTTAGTACACGCACTACCACAGTCTGAGTTTTACACTTCTTTGTCAGCATATGATGGGCCGTCGCCTTGTTTGAGGCAGCCGTATGTACAGAAAGAAAATATAGGGGAGAAACAACTCGATAATATTTTCTTGCTTTAGGTGGATTTGTAAGAGCAGAGAAGTTCGACACCCACAGTGCCGAAGAAGGTGCTTCTAGAAATATTAAGAACTTTGTTTACAACACAATTATGGATCAGTAAGTACAAGGTTTTTACAAAGTGGAATTTTAAAAATAAGCTTGTTGGATGCTAGGCCAGCCGATGTGGTTTGGTATTTTTTTGATTTGAAAGTGAACATACCCTGCCATATTGACCGATCACCCGTCTGAAAAGGTGTTTTTTGTATTATTTTATTGTATTATTGCTTTCTTCACACCTTAGGCCAGATAAAAAAAACTAGTTGGTTAGCATCCTTTTTTTCAAGTTTTTATGGTCGAGCGGGCGGTTTTTAATTTTTATTTTTTTTAATATTTGAAAACAACTGTTTCAAGATGCAGACTTTCGGGTTGGTTTTCAAAGCGTCAAATTGACCTTTTAACTAGAGAAGGATCGTGTTGCACGTTTAATTGACGAAACTGTGCCGTTTTTGCCTTTCACAAATATATTGGACATCAGCGTCAGTAGAAAAAAAAACTACAAGTCGGCACTATTTTTTAAAAAGCAAATTGGTCAGGGGCTTTTCAGTCATTGGTCCGGCGGGTATGCTAACAAACTAATTATTTTTATTTGGCCTTAAAAAAAAGTCTTTGTTTCTCTTTATTAATACAAAAATCGCTCGATTTTGTTTGATTTCTTTAAGCTCCTGGCGTTCTTTCGAAACCGTGGCTGTGATTAGCTGTTAGGCGCGTGCGTGACTTACTTTTCCAGCCTTTTTCGGACGCGCGCTCACGTAGGTGCAAGAACTTTTTCATCTTTTAGTATTGATGAAATGATTCATTCATTTGAACTGCTCTTGATGTTGTAAACTTTTGCAGTCAGCTCGTTTTGGAGCAATAAATTGAAGTCGGCTGCTGTTGGAAAGTTTACTATTCTTCGAAAATCAGTTGAAGTCATTTTTCTCTGTTGACGGCAACCAGCGACTCGATACACTCAGCTCAGGTTTCGTTTTTTCTAATTTCAACCGTTGTCATTACAACATATTACAAAGCTAACTTGCCACAAGAGCGTAGAGAAGGTCCAAAGCTACGCCCACCACCCCACTTTTGAGCAAGTCCGCTCAACGGCGAACAAGCTTACCAATTTAATTGATGACTCAGCTCAAACGAATCCAGCCGATTGAACTGCTATGATCGAAGTTCCTGTCGCACAGCCACCAGTACCAGCTCCTGTCATTCAAAATCCTGTTTGAGCTACCTCTGTGATGCCTGTACTGGCTGCAAACTCTGCATGTGTACCAGGCAACAACTCGAACACTTTCCAAGTCCAAGATGGCCAGCATCTGTTAAACGGACTGATTCCAGGTGGCACGTTCAACAACTGCTGCTTCCAGTTTAACATCAATATTCCTGGTCCAAGTGGCACACAATGAGCATTCTAGTTAGGAAATCGTTTTGTAGGACGATTTGTTTTAAAAAGCTGAAGTTTTCTGCTTGGAATTCATCGATTGATCGACTGCTCAGTCGAGTGCTCTGACATGTGATAAAGCTTGATCACCCGCGTGTATCGATAGAAGACTGTTCGTGATTCTGTTTTAAAAAGTGTGAAAAAATATAAACTTACCTATAAAAAGTACTAGCCACCTGTTTTTACTTGGTTAGTATTAAAACTACTATCCCCTCAGTGTCGGTGAATAGTGGCTTTTAGAGTATTTAATTCCTTTCCATGCTTCGCGTTTCAGTGAAGATTCTACCACTATTCACCTCCACTTCGGGGAGTAGTTGTTAATTGGCTGGTATTAGTCGGCAAAGTCTTAGCGACTTGTGTCCAGTACATGCGTAATCGTATGTTAATCTTTGTAGGCAAATCGTCCTGGTGGCAGTACAAGATGAAGGTTCCTTGCACTTAACTGACGAGGCAACAAATGCACTCAAGTCGCTGGGTGCTACAAGCCCCGGTCTGGGTTATCGTTCCTCTTATGCGTTCATTGGCTTCAAAGGAGCTTGTAATCAGTCTTGGATCAAGGAAAACAAAAACAGCAAAGGATTGGGGCCAACCGTGATGAGAGTTACCATTCCGTACAGCGGTTCCCCGCCCCCTCCCCTGCCAAGTACCCGACCGCCATCGCCCCCACCGCCAGGTATATGAGAATGATGTTTCAAATGGTGTTATTAACTGATGGTAGAAAACTGCCTAAAATCTTAGTTCATAAGTTGATTATTGAGATTTGAAGGTAATTTCAGCTGATTACTGATAAGGGAATCCAAAAATCTAACCTGATTTTACTGAGAATCGGTTTAATTTTTAACTCGTTACTGACAATAGGCCAAAAAGTTTTTTGTTACTTATTAGTGAGAGTTGGCACAGCCATTTAGCCCCTGTATGGGGAAATCTGATAAGAAGTCACTAAAATCGTTTACTTCCATTGCTTTTTCTTTTACTGTTCTCTTACGGCTCTAATTTTCATTCTTATAATACTAGGTTTGCATCAAACCTCCGCCCTCACAGTTGTCGAA
>JAOBRG010379564.1:0-11260 GCA_027574985.1 Umimayanthus nakama
ACCGTTGTCAGTTTACATCGATGACACACTAATGTTGCTGCCATCGCTGTCACAGTACTGTAATTACCATTGATGTTGCACTAGTGGCACACTGTCTACGCTGTTACATTAGTGTGGACAGCAGTGTGACATTAGTGTAAAACTCAACCGATGTACCACCGCTGTGGGATTCCTCCTGTGTAGATAAAAACGTATCTTGATTAAAACGCCATTAGAGTTGCTGGCAGATTAGACTACATAACTGTGGGTTACTAAGCAAGCATAGGCATTTTTTATTCCAAGAAGAAAGGTGGAGATATATGAAGAAAGGCCTCTGCTCGCAGGGTAACTGTGTCGAAATATCGCATAGTTATGAGAGCAATAAAACAATACCTGTGGCAACTGTTTGAGCCCCGTGCTGTAGAAGCAAAAGAGAAACCATTAAGCACGAGCAAATTCACTGATGATCTGCACCAGAGATGCCAACCCTTCCGGATTTTGTGGGAGACTTCGATCTCCCGCTCTCCCGCATTTTACAGTATCAGGGCTTAAAATAATTTTCGTATGGAGGCCGGTCATGCTGACCCGGCAAACTTATTTTAGTTCGGACATGTCTCGTTTTTGACCGGTCAACTTTTGTGAAAAAAATATTATGAGGTAATGACAACACAAGCCCCAAAATATCAGTTATGCAGTAAAAGCGTTGTCAAGAATGCTTACGATCGTTTATAAAGTGCTTTTTATGAACAAAATGTAATTAAGTAACAGTGATTGAATTTCACTAATAGCTACTTAAATAACAACGATTGAATTTTACTTATACCCTTTTAATTGTATCTTAAACAAACTGAAAATCGAAACTTACTGATCATGAATTCATAACTCGAAGCTGCTTTGTCTAACGTTTTACAGTTTTTTTAAAAAAGAAATGTGGAGTTTACGTGACCGGTCAACCAGACTGGCAATGGAGCGTTTTGTCCGGTCAATTCACAAATCTGGCCGGACATTGTCCGTTGACCGGCCGTTATTTTAAGCCCTGAGTATCTCCCTCATTATAGTGTTATAAAAGGCAGCATGGGAGATATGATTCGAGGCAACACGAACACTTAATGGTCGACACAATAAATGTGTTAGACTTGACACAAGCCGTGCTCAGTTAGGAGGAACTGACCGCGAACGACTTTGAGAAAGTTTATAAAAGTGCTAGCCTTCAAAAATCTCCCGCTTTTTGAACTTCAGGGGTTGGCGTCTCTGCTGCACTTTCTTTGTAAAACTACAAATATGTCTAACAAAAGTGATCTAAAACAAAATGAATGAGCTACTACCTGAAAAACAATTAAAACTAACACACCATTCCGATTGCCAATATCCATAGCTGTTACGACTGTAAGTTGCATCTTTTTTTCCCATGGTTGAACTTACTCGATGCATGATACTTAGTAGTGCTTAAATTTACCCTCCATTTTGTATCTTTTCATTAACTTTCTTAAAATTTATCTTTTTAAAACTTCGGCTACGGTCCAGGCTGGTCATGGTGCCATCTTTCAATAAAACCCATGGGTGGGGGGATGGGACATACAACGTTTTTCTTAGCGTGTAGACAGGCTTATACAGTACAGGTATGGCCACTTATAGCAAGGTGGGTAATAATGTTAACAAAAAAAAATAGAAAAGGATCCTATAGCATATTAGGTACACAGTATACCTCAATGAAGTTTGGAGGAAATTTTCTTGTAAGTTCTCCCAGCAACAAATTGACTCCTTCTCTCTGAAATGATGAACTTGGATTCTCTTTTTTGGCTTTTTCTGCCTTTTGACTCTTGCCTGAACCTGTTAGAGGAAAACACACAGTAGCGTAAATATTAGGCTTGCATCATGTGCACTGCTGAGTGATAATGGAAGAAATTTTGATGTTGAACATGTGTTTACTCCTATTGTCGATGTAATAAGGGACACAACACTTTTTACCAGGAGTAGGGCGGGGGCGAGGGGGCTGTAAAACATAGAGGGGTCACATTTTTTTGTTGCCCTGAAAGGGGGGTCACGTTTCCTCTTGTATTAACTGAATCTTCTAAACGCATGTGTAAACTACACTCTTGCAGCATGTAACTGAAAATGATTCAGGTTTATTATCACTAATAGGCCAATCATGTATATGACTCAAAGACCACGATAACCCAAATTCATATCCTTCACAAGAGGTGGTGGGGCAAAAAACAGTAAACACAGAGTTACTCAGGAAAAGAAACCAATTTTCATTTAGATTCTTTTAATATATGTTCACCCAGCTTATACACTGCATGGTGGCTATTTTCTTTGTTATTGCATATAACTGTCAATCATTTAACTTCTTCAACTTTCCAGTACTTACATGTACCAGTAATTGGACTTATGTAAAGGTTTTTATTGTAAAGTTATGGTAGAAGCAAGTTTATGTTCTTACTGTTAGTGCTGTCTAGAGATGAAGCCATGGAAAAGGTATGATGGGGAGTACAGGTTGATTGATATATGTGTTGCTAAATTCTCCTAAAGGGGGTTCATACTTTCATTTTAAACAATTTGGGAGAATTCAGCTTTTCATATTGGGTAGTTTGCATTACATGATCAATTCTTATATTCTCACAACAAATCAACTGGTTTTGTATTAATATTGTAAGGAGATAATGGATGTTGATAAACTTGCTGGGGCTGAAAAGAGAATGCAACTGAATATTATTGCAACACAAAGTCAACACTAAATGTAGCACACCATAACTTCAACATTTTACCCACCATCCTTCTTTTGGTTGTCTTTGAACTGCCACCAGTATCCCTTGGACGGGTGGTACCTTGAGTAAGACATGGCTGGACACAACATGAAGAGGTGTCATGCATCAATCATCAATAATTATTATTCTATTTCTGTTATATTGCATTCCTCCCTTTAAGTAGCACTACAAGCTGAAGTTCTTAGTCAAAAACAGTAAATCATTTTTGTTATTAATTTTTTTAATTATTAACATTGCATCTTGAGTAGGATACAACTGAACATAACACAATGGCACTGAAGTGACTAACAGTAATAATGAAAAATTATAGTAATAGACTGACTATGTATACTTCACACTTGGTAAATAGGGCATGCTAGATTACAATGATGCCAACAAGACAAATGTTCAATAACTTGACTACATTTGGTGGGCAGTATCTTGAGTTGGTCAAAGCTCATGGGCACACTATCTTTTGTAAATTAAAATTTCAAAATTTTCTAGGGGAACATGCCCTTGTACCCCTAAGAGAACTTCACCTTCAGCACTTGATGTCTTAGTGTCCCTTTTTTTTTCTTCAGGAGTTTTAATCTTATCTTGGGATTTTTTATTAGTAATATTTAAAGCAGTGCTCAGGATTAATACTCAGAAACTCAAGGGGTGTTCACTAGGGGCCAGGAAAATGCAGTTGAAATGCAGATGTATTTATCTTGCATGGTTTCCTCTCAATAAAAATGGTTACAAGGTGAGAAGGATTATTTAAAGGGAGGGGGGCAGTTATGATTATAACTTAGTGTAAATTTGGATATAATTCAATGAAAAAATCATTTTCAGAACAAACTTAAACACTAACCTTCATCAAATGCTGACTGAAAGTTGTGCAAAGCTGACAACTACAAAAGAAAAGACAAGGACAGTACTTTTAAAATCACTTGAGATGGGCTTCTAAACTTTGTCTCATTTTTTATCTTTCAGTCAAAACAACCTTTAGTAGACACTCAACCTTAAAAAGAAACAATACATTCATTCATAGTTTGCATGCTTGTGTATTTCCATGGAGCAAATCAATCCAATAATGGTACAGGGGGATGCATTTTGGCTTTTTTCTGTGTTTTGGACTTTTAGTGGATGCTTCTTTACAAAAACTGCCGGATATCATGCTAAGTGTACATACTAGTATGTTGATGTATTCATGATCATCATTCCGAATTTTCCTTTTTATCAGTTTTTTTTTACGGTCACCCCTCTTGGTACTGATTAATGGCCTGGGCATAGAACAGGGGCTTAGTCGAGTGACAGTTACCTTCCCTACCCTACCCATGTTAGGCACAAATGTACTGTATGTTTAAGAAAGAGATAACAAAACTCCTTCAAAGATCAAGATGTTATGTTGACATAGAGAAACTTCTTAATTAAACATATTGTAGTAATGTTCTCTTTTATAAAAACCCCTTTTGAAATCTGCCAATCTTTTATTTGGTATATATTAATTTTAGTTGTTGGTTTATGTAAATTATAGTTATTTCTGTTTCTTCTTTAATCTATTGCAATATTCTAGCGTCCTCACACTACCTGTCTAGATTAGCACCACTACTTGCAGGTAGTGTGCATTTTTGTAAAATAATGCTTGAACTGATAATAATAAAACCTAACAGTTGTATGAATACTTGCATTAATGACATTGAATAAAAAGGTGGTATTTACTCACCAGCCTTGAATTAATAACTGAGCAGAGGTCAGGGGCCTGGTACACAATTCCAGCCAAAATGTAGTAATCAGCAACAGGAGTTGCTAAATTAAACAGACAGAGAAATTAATCTGAACCTTAAAATGTATTAATGGTTTGATTTGTTAAAAGCAGTGTTCTTAGTTCTAGCCAGCTTTAAAAAATGGCAGGGCACTCTAACTTGCATATCATTAATTTGTGTGGCAACATCAAAATATTGGCTTTTTTTACCTAAAATCTTTATTAAGACAATGAAGAGGATTCCAAAAAACGACAGGGCGCTGGAGGAAAACAATAAGGCACACAGAAAATCAACAGGGAGCTGCGCCCTGTCTTTTTGGCCTCGCTCGAACACTGTAAAAGATTTACAAATGTTTTCAATGCAATGTCATCTTCAGGTGTACTTCAATCTGAACCTTGGGAACAACTATATCATTCACCTTTTCAATTCACATTTCCCAATGGAAACTGAAAAAGTTTATAAGAGAAAAAATGAAAGACACCAGATGTATAATTATAACAATTTCATTAAATTCTAAATTATTTAACACAGTACATCGCCACATGTTCATATGTTATGGCCTGTGCAGGTCATTAAGTAAGTATAAAATGCTAAAAAAATAAATAATGTATTTTTTTACTATTCCAACAATTTTTCAAAAGTGGATTACCGACTGACATCAATTATTGTTATGGCTTCCGCAGTAAATTTTATATAAGTAGTCAGTGGACAGTAATGCTTAGAGACGGCACCTTAATTGTGCGAACTTGAGAGTCACCGTTTTTTTCATTGATTTTTTTATTCCGCTTATAAGCCCCTTCCTCTCCCCCCCGTTTATAAGCCCACCCAAAACCCCTTTTGAAGTTATATAAGCCAGGGCTTATAAGTGGGAATTTACAGTGTTATACAACTTGGATCAATTTGGCCCGCATGCATGTACATACTGTGGACTTCGATACTTTAGTGCATACGACCATTAACCACAAAGAGGTACAAAATTTTCTAAACTCACAGTACTAGTTATAATAATTTCATCCTTTATAGATGCTTGCACATCTGAAAAGTCAATTGTTGGTTTAAATGCGAAACGATTATTATTAGCTAGCATTGTTAAATAATTTAAAAGGAAGAGTGAGTATTCACCTTGAGAGGGGGAGTGTCGGTGCTGTTTTCGTACCACAAATAAGATCGGGTCCTGAACATGTATCACTTCGTATTCTATTCCTGTCATGTTCCTGTAAATTAGTAAAAAACACCATTTAATAAAACAGCAACCAATTCCGCGTACTTGTAACGATTCTACTCAGAACTGACATTTACAATTGCCAAATAGTCAAACTTACTTTAGATTTGAAGGATCCAGTCGCTGCATCCTCACAACTTCGTTGTTGCAAGTTCGGTCATAGAAAGGATTCGTCCTCTGAGAGAAGTATTCCAGCTCATTGCCCGGGTTTAAGATGGGAATCCAAGCGCTATCGTGCCACGAAACTCCTAACTGACTATCCGAAGTTTCAGCCGCCATCTTGATTCAATGTTAATTGTGGTGACCCAGGGCTCATGCGCTAAACTATTTCGTTCCCAGTGCTCCTCGTAGCACTTTAAAAAATGGCGGACTACGCGGAATGACTGGAGTTGGAGTGTCTCATACTCGCTGTTAGTATTTTAGAAGCGATACATTAACAGAAAGTAAGGGATAGCGAGGTGGAGCATGTTGCCAGCCTTTGTCACGACGAAAGTAGCAATCTGAGTGACAGAGTATGCAGGCTGGACACTTTATTCTTGTGAGTGTGCTACAGTTTGTTTTTGTTGATGTTCCAACCGGACTTAGCGTCTCTTCGCCGCAAACATGTCACAGAGACATCGAGGTGTTGTGGGCGACTCAAGCAAGGCCATCGCCTGTGGTCTCAAGCCCTCTGATCGCAGACGTTAATGGCGACAACGTGAAGGATGTCTTGGTCACCAGTTTCGGCGGGGAGGTGATGGCTGTTGATGGTGAAACAGGGCGCTTTCTTCCCGGTTGGCCCGTAGCTTTCACGGAGAACACTTTCCACGCTGCACCTCTCTTGGTAGGTGGTTTTATGTTTTACTGGCTGGGGATGAGAGGAAGCTGTGCAACCCATTATTACTCAATAACACAGTGACTTTGCAAGCCGAGGAAAAATTGACTACTATACCAGAACTGTATCTAATTAATTATTTTTACTTTTTGTGTGCATAGATATTCTTCTTTTTTTTTGTTTTTGTCTGTGCTTTGGTTTGTTTCTATTCTTTGGGTCGAAAACCACTTTGGATCGAAATCATCCAATGTGCATCCACCAATTAGTCTTTAACCAGCAACTTCTGTGTTCAACATGGCAAAACAAAACTGAACAAGTCTTGTAAGTTTCTCTTGGTGAAGTTATATCAATCTAGCACCTGGGGAAAATCATCTAAAAACCTAGGTGAAATCACCAAAACCTGGGTGAAATCACCTGAGTTATAAAACCTGGCCAAATTCACACTTGGGCAAAATCACCGTCATTCCCAACCAATTACAGCACCAGCTACTCACTCTTAGGAGACAAAAATCAAGGCACATTTAGAGTGTTAGGAGTGTCAATAAGAGGTTGGACCTAGTCCAGTTGGTTACTGTGTACACAGGAGCTGGTAGCTCATAACTTGAGTGCCTGCAAGTACTTTTGAATCAGACATAACATTCATATTATTTACTAATTTATAATTTTACCAGAGTGACATTTCATTTTGCCTGCTTTCTCTGGCATATGCTCCCTTTTAAATACCTCCCTTCCCCCAAAAAGTTTTTTTGACCTACAAATTGAAGCTTTGAACAATTGAAATGACACCTTCAATATATTTACATTTTAACATAATTTGAGATAGCAAAATCCCAAGGGGACATCCACCAACTAACAAAAAATATGTATTAGTTAATATGCATGAAGTAAGTGTGGGTGTGCTGGTGTGTGCAGAAAGCTTTAATCACACATTTACTTTGTTTTTCAGTTTGACGTTGATAATGATGGAATGAGGGAAGTAATTGTGAGCAGTTCTAATGGACAGATTACATTTCTCCACTCTGATGGATCTCTAAAGGAAGGAGAAGTGCTGCAGGTCTGTGATAATAGTCTTCTTCAATGTGAAAAGCTCCCTCTCTTAACCTTCCTAGTCTCAAACATGCCATATGGTTGGGATTGCTATCCAGATATATAGATTGATTGACTGATGCGATCCAATTGTTGGGTTGATATTGACAGACAGAGAAAGGGAGGAATGGATGGAAAGGATGGATGAATGTTTAAATAAATAGTAGACAGATAGGTCTGTATTTTGGTTAAAGTTTAGTTTTGTTGACAGTATACTTTCAAATTATAGTTAGTATTAATGATTATTCGGCCAGTTGGTTTTGTGAAAGCTGTTTTTGTGTACTAGTTAATTAAGTGCATTATCCTGAATTTTTTTTATATAATTTGTACAATAAGAATCAAATGTTAAAATTAATGTTCATTAACCTGTTATAGCAAAGGAAACCACATTAAAATATATTTTTATCTTTAGTTGGAGGAAAAAAGGTTAAAGTTGTTTAAGGATACCATCACTTTGTGATTTCTGTTGTAGATCCCACCATTAGTGATGAAGTCAGGCTGGTACAGCATCAGTTTTGAGCAAGCAAACAACAAAGACAGTCCACCAATGCAGCCAACAGTCAGATTATCAACTTATCTTTCTTCACCTAGCAATTTCATTCCTCTTAAAGTAAGTTACATAAATTATGATTATAGACTGGACATTGGGAGGCAGTTAAGTCTTTTCTAAATTCTCGAATGTATTACTCAGATTTCCATACATTCTTCCACAGCAATCCATAGATGGAAGAAGCCACTCACAGGAAGGGCGTGGCTACTATCAGCTATGGTCAAAACACCAACCTGGCAAGCGTCCTTCAGGGCCATCCTCAGATGGTAAATGGGTTTATGTCGACCCACACATCCTTTCAACGCCAGTCATTGCAGATTTTAGTGGTAATGGAAAAGTGGATGAACTGATTATTGTTGTCAATTTTGGTTTTATGAGTGACAGGTAAATAGTATGACTAACCCTTTTAGCCAGTGTATCAGTAAAATAAGTATTGTTAGTTCCTCCATACAAAATAAGCTGAGAACAAAGCAAATGATCACACACAGCTATTTAGTTATTTGTTATGAAAAATAAGATTCTCCCAACCTGTTTTCAAGTAAACTGTAGAGGCAGTTTTGGATAATTCAGCAGTACATCATATGGCATTCATATGTTTCCGTTCCCGGTGAGGACAAGCTAGCACCCAGGGGGAAGGAAACTCCAAGAAAAAGTACTGGGGAGGAAGATGGAAGAGTGGGTGGGGGTTTGGGCGGGGGAGAGTTTATGAATCTGTTAGTTGAAGTACTCCTGCTTTTCATTAAACATATTTGTAAACTTAAAAACTGCATCATCAGACAATACTGCAATGTGATTCTGAATCAACTTTTTGCATGGTTATGTTAGAAGGTACATGTTTGTATTAAAATGTTGAACTTTAGAACAGAGGGAGTGGTGTTATTAATATTAAGTCAAAGTAATTAAATTGTTTTGGCAAGGAATAAGCCTGGTTTTCATGAGTGACCTAAGGAAAGGAAGCACAAGCAGAAAAGCTTTTTTATCAGTTATTACTTATACCTTTTTTCTTTCTGCTTTCATCTGCATTGTGTTCTGTTTTCACAGCGACGTAAGTGACAGAAGCTCAACAGAAGCAGAAACTGAGGCGGAAGAAAAAGGAAATCATCCATTCCTTCACTCTCTGCTTCTGTTGACCTTGCACTTGTGACAACCCACTTCACCTTGACATAAGAGTCTTCTGCTTCTGCTTCCGTTAATTCTGCTTAAAGGAATGATCATAATTATCTGTTTGTTATTGTAGTTAACTACCGGTAAATGTATGTTCTTAAATTTGCTATGAAACAAGTTGTGTAACTATTATGTTTCAACAAATTGATATGACTAGGCAACCTCTGGTGCGACTTGAATGCTATCTACTTAACAGCTGATATTAATTGTTAGTTGAAGTTATTTTAGAAATCCTTCACATATTTTTTTACAGATCAAAACTTCTTGAACTTTCTCGTGATGAGATGAAAAACTATGTTGCCAGTGGCTTGGTTGTTTTCAACCTTCAAACAAAACAGATTGTGTTCAATGTCACTCTGGGAATATCAAAGGTATAAAAGGCAGACCATTGAACTTTTGAAGAGAGGGGTGTTAGAAGATTTGGTCAATGGAAGACCGATTTGTTCCCCACTGATAAACAAGGCCTTTTAAAAGCAGTGCATAATGCAGAGTTTGTCAAGCCTGAGTTTCTTTTTTTGTCTTAGGATTCTCCTTTAGAGGTTTTTTAATAAAAATCCTTTCAACCGTCCACTCTGCCAAAAAGCAAACAGTGTGCTTTTTTAATAGAAAAATTACAATTAGGTCATGGTGGTATCTGGCTGTACTTTTGAGACACTAAAACCAACCCTGATTACAGTAATATTAACCAGCTTTTGCAAGTTATTCCCTGTTACAGTTTTTGGATTATTTTTAATCCTACATTAGAAAACTTCAACTTTTCTTCATTATGCAATCCTTAAAAATATAGGTATGACAAATGAACTGCAAATACCCCTTTAGTTAGTAATCAGTTAAGAAATTTCAATAGTTTAGTGATCAGAGCACACTCGAACTTGTAGGCTGCTTTCTGAGAGAGATTTTTTATTGCCTTTTTAGTAGAAATTAATACAAATTAGGCACCAATAGTCTAGACTGGCAACTGGGTGGGTGCCTACTGCATCCCCAGTCTAAATAATTAACTGATTGATATTAAATAATAACACATACATACAAGATAGTAGATCTTGCTCCAAGTTGTATAATTTTACAAGTCATGTAAAAACTACAGTACCACAAAAGTTAATACCACATACAATATGTGGGCTCACTAGCTAATGTAAATAATACTAACACCTCCCCTCTGAGGTTTGTGGTCACTCTTGTGAAAATGATGAATTGTGTACTAACTTACAGTTTATTGGTTCATCCAGGCCTGAATAACAACTTATTGATTCAGTAGTTAATCAGTAATTTGTTTTCAGATTATCTCCAAAAATGATTGTGTTTCAAATCAAGGCTACTAACAGTTAGTAATTACTGGTAACTGAACACGTTTTCTCTTTGTGACATTTTACAGCAGACCAGTCAGTACCCAGCATATATCTTGGGGTTGCCATCATTTGTAAGTGGTGCTGGGGTTCTGGTTGGCACAGCTGATGGCAACATCTTCCTTGTTGGGCAAAACCAAGCTGATGACCTCAAGCCAATTCACGTCATGGACAGTATCCACGGTCAGGTACATGTGACAAATCACAAGACAGTGAATTTACTAATATTTTCCTGCAAACATTTTGCTTTACTGGATTCTACTGCTTTTGGTGATGTAGATGTGAAGGAAAGCTTGAGAACCCAAAGATACGTGTATCTACAAAATTATATTCACTACCAGCTTATAAATTTAAATTGTTTTTGTGGACCAGTCTCATTTTGCCCTGGCAGGGGGATGGTGGGGACATTACCAGTACCCTTCTCCAAACAGTATGAATGAGGCATTGGTCCTTACTCTCTGCCGGCTGTTGCCTACCTCTTAACCTATAAGGACCTGTCTAAACCCGGACCATTCACACAAACATATGGCAATTTGTGGCATTAACTTACACTCTGGAAATAATGACACCCGAAAAAGAAAAGAACAGAGACTAATTTTCAAAC
>JAOBRG010379575.1:0-11260 GCA_027574985.1 Umimayanthus nakama
GAGTAAGTATTTAGGTAATTAGGTGAATAAGTAAGTATGTGAGTAAGTATATAAGTAATAAGGTGAATAAGTAAGTAAGTATATAAGTAATTAGGTGAATAAGTAAGTAAGTGAGTAAGTATATAAGTAAGTAGGTGAATAAGTAAGTAAGTGAGTAAGTATATAAGTAATTAGGTGAATAAGTAAGTAAGTGAGTAAGTAAGTAAAGTAAGTGAATGAGTAAGTGGGCGAATGAATACGTGGGCGAATGAGTACGTGAGCAAGCAAGCAGACAAACAGGTAGGTAACTGACTAAGTAACTATTTATACTGGTGCATCTTGAAGAAGTAAATTTACGTAAACTAACAGGACAGGCTTAAAAATTAACAAATCGTTCGTCAGAGTTTGAAAACTTAAAACATGTCGGCAACTCCTTCAGCTACTGAGAAAATATGATAGCTGTTTTCAGCAACAACTAAACTCTATTGTAATACCTTTGCCGTTCTCTTTGATAGGTGCAGAATTACATGTTTCAATCCTCGGAACAATCCAGTCTTGAGGTTAATGGGAGCCTCCACATTTTGAAAGCTAAACTTGAGGTTTGGGAGTTTGTACAGTTTTTGAGTACTGGCTCCATTCAAGAGAACATCAGGCCCGACCAGGTACGTACTGAAGTTTGGTTGCTTCTAAACTTTTAGAGTGTAATTCTAAAGTTTGAAGCTTGTCTTTGCGGAAGTATTAGTTGACGTGTTCAGTACTTTCATGCAAATCGTTACAAACTGGTTCACAGAACTACGTAAAAAATACGTAAGAAAACAGAAATGGTACTTGCGTCAAACACATTAACAATCGTACCTGAAGACAGCCATCTTGTTTTTCTCCGAACCAGCACGTCATTTTTGTTCATTAATGTAGGGAATCTAAATTATAAAATTTGTTTTTATAAAAATACTGTACTGTTCGATGTCCTCAGGTGTACGAGCGATCCTACCTGAGAACCCAACGTGAGGAGTATCTCCTACAACAGCTGCAGTTAGAGAAACAGGCGACTGAGATTGCGTTTCACACTATCAATATCACTAACGCTCTTTCACCGGACGAGTACTTTGACCGGGTGTCCAGACCCACCCTTGAAGACATCTTCAGAAACGACCCATTCGGTGAGCTAAACTTTTATATACAAATGCGAAAAACATACTAATCGGGCAATCAGGATATTTCTACGATTTATACTAAAGTAAAAAGTTCCGTATAGGCTCTCTAGCACAAAAACAAATTACTTTACTGTGAGCGTTTTCCATAAGTTAGCAAAAAACTAGGGGTCTACTCTTCTGCTCTAAAACACAAATTGTTGTTTTGTACTTTCTCAATTTCCGTTCTATCCATTTATAATTTAATAACATTTACTTCTCATTTAACCTTAAAGGTGTTTTCTCTGAGGAACGAGTTTCGAGATCACTGATTGCAATGAAAGCCCGAAGGGACAATCTCAGAAAGGTGAGGCTGAGTGTGTTAGTATGTATACATGTACAGGTATGTTCTGGTAATCTTACCACAGTTTCGTTTGTTTTTGTGTTTTTGTTAATAGAACGGTTCTTTACTCTTGACCTTGAAGCAAAAACAAGCGAACAGAGCGGAGTTTTGATTAATTCTGCGAACACAGTGAACGCCCTTGCTATTTTTAGGATTTTTTGAGCATGTTCATTTTACACCGAGTTTTCGTTTTAATTTAACTGGCGAACGATATTCGGTTCATAGATAACAAAGATTCGTTCCAACAGATCACATCACATCACACATCACATAATCTTTATTTTGGCTCGAATTTGTTATGGCCTATTAGGCTAATTTCTCCGAACGAATGGTTAAAGCCGGTTTGTTGGTCTTTTGTGACTGAATATACCGACAGTTTAACTAAAAATCATTGAAGTTAATCTTGCAGTCAAGAGAAAACATGACTTTACTTAGCAATATAATTTAACAACAACATTTTTTTGTCCATCACAAAGGTTATGAAGTCGGGAACCAAAGTCACCGCCCTGTTTTTTAAGCATGGTTTTGAGAGAGAAATTGAAAAGTGGAAGGACATTGATAAAAAACCAAACCTTAGCGAAAAGGAGAAAAAAGATATTCTTGTGAACTGCAAGTTGTCCATCAACAAATACGCCAAGGCAATCCTCATCGCAAAGTCTTTTATGAAGAGTGGCAGTTCACTGGAAATTCTTATTGTTGGTGATCTTACGCCGGAGGAGCGTAGTCTGATCGACACAGAAACATTCGCTTTGATCAGACTTAAAGGTCTGTTTTAAATTTTTTGTTCTTTTATTAGAACTGTAGTTTACGGCCACGGACCAAGAGCATGGTTGATCTAGGATCCAATAGGCGGGCTTTCTGACGGTTGAATTCACTTAACCCTATCCGGCTTGGAGAAGGGGGGGGGGGCGAAAAGTACCCGCTTTTACTAAAATTTATTGGAAAACAAGATTTGGTAAAAATTTTTGTCATGGCTATAGCTTGTTGTCAATGCAACCCAACTTTCGACGCCATTCTTGTCAAATTTTTATTTTTTTGTTTGCTAATTAAATTACACCAAATAAATTAGTTTATGACTACAACCCCCTACCAAATTTTGTTTCAATACCATGAACAGTTTGATAGTTTTGGACTACGGACACACACCCCCCCCCCCTTCCTCCCCAGCCTAGGCATCCCATAAAAGCCCGGGCCGGATAGGGTTAAGATCTATCCCCTTATATCGTCCACGGCTTTTCGGGAACAATTAATTTGCGTTGCATATTAAGGGTTTCATGAATCAACACACCCCTAAAAAGACTTAAGGTCATTAGGTGTCGTGGTCTGTCACCCACATACAGCCTATTCAGCTATTTGAAGCTCTAGACTGTGCCATGACATCAAGCACGGACCGTACATCAGTAGGGGCTGTTGAAGGCGCTTAGAGGTTGCCACTATATCTACTTTCCAATCATTCATGAATATCTTTGTGCCTCGATAGCAGTAATGTTCGCGAAAAGACATAAATTAAATGAAAAACACAATCGTATGAACAGTCACAGAAAGCATAAGCAAAGACAAGCACAAGCTTGAACACTAATACCATCTTACACACAAACACATGAACTAAACCAACACAAACAAAACTACAATCGAAATTTAGGAAAGCGGTTTTTTACGCGATTTAACTTGAATCAGTCATTGAAATGGTTGGTTAACAGTAAGATAAGTTTTGATTTTTACTTAAAATTGGAATTATAAATATATATTTTTTTAGGGGGAACAGACGAAGCTATTTGTTATGCAGAAACTGCCACAGAAGGTGAACGGACATTCACGGTTCACCTGATCAACATTAACGGAGAGGAGGTACTGAACAAGAGGAAAGTGTACGAGAGAAGTCGAGGAAAGGCGTGGAACAGCGAGCAGTCTCTGCTCAGACTGACAGCCGCCATAATGAAAGCAAACACTGCAATGCAAGAAAGGTTCAAAACAAACAGTGCTATTGAGGTGAGTAATGAACGCTTTGTACGGTGTTGCGTTATACTTTTTCACTTTATTGGCAACTTACTTGGAACGTATCCTTGACGCTCCACATACTTTCAAGCAATAATATACCGCAAGGTAGACGAAGGCACATGGATAACATGTAACAATAGCCAGAAAGAAATATGTAAAATGTGAATCCTTCACACATATAGTTTTTGTTACTGAAGGAAGTTCCAGTTCCGATACATGTTTGAAACGAATTTCAATAGAATTATCTTTTGCAGAAAGCTGACCTTGACAAGTTGGAAATGATGGTCCGCATCAATCACTTGGTGACAGAGAAGCTGGACGAAGACAGTTCGTATGATTCTCTTGGCGAGGGAACGTTTGGTCAGGTGTACAAGGCAAAGAGGAAGGGCCAGCCGGTGGCAGTGAAAATAATGAAAAATCTTGATAATATCAAAAAAATTAAGGCTTTTGAGAGAGAAGTCGATACGCTTAGGTACGTTCTACTGTGTCGTTGCTGTGATAGGTATAAAAACCCTTAGAGACGTATAACATGATAACCAACATATAATTTGAAAAAGAAACAAGTCTTTAAGCTCAGCTCTTACAGTCGACACACAACCGACGACCGAACCGCGTTCTATGATCACGTGAGTCCCCACGTGACATGTATCGTTACATGTACATCTCTTCTTTTCAAAGCATGCAATGATAGCAAAATCAACTAACTACCAAGTGTCCAAGTCGAATACTTATAGGACATCAAGTACTAATGTCATTGTTTTATTTACTCACGGCAACTCTGATCGCACATTTTCTTACTGCAATCGCACTTTTAGTTTCACAACTATCGCTGATCGCGTAATTACCACGGGAGACTTAGTGCCCTGCGACGTAGCCTTCACTTGGGGAACTGGTGCCTGTTGGCTTAGCATGACCGCAGTGTTTTCTATAGGTTTGGCATGCTTTTGCCCTTCCTTTGTAGTAGCAGGAAGGTATGGTGGTGTTATGTCGCTCAGGATTTCAGATACAGGCAGTAGACGAAGTCCGGAGGGCAGTAGTATTGTTTCCTCGCATGACTCCTTCATTTCCGGTGTGCGGCACAGGTGTCTCCGGTTGCGTCCGTGCACGACTATCTTATGTGTGCACTCGGTACGGCCCGATGTTTACCTTGCCTTCCACCTTAGCCTGCATGCATGCTTTATTCTTCCCTACGTCTCCTGGACGTAGCTCAACTAGTTCCTTCGCACCTTTGTTGTAATTGATGCTTTGCTTGGCCTTTTGCAGCCACGGTTTCTGCTGTACATAATCGGCATTCTTGTGCTTCAGCAGTATTAAAAATGTCTTAGTTCGCTTACCAAACAGCACTTCTGTGGGAACATTTCTCCAATCCAACAGGAAAAGGTTTGCTTCTGACCATTTTGACTGGACCGTTTCTCCCAGTACAGACTGAAGAGTCTGCAAGGTGGCGACTTAAATCACAGTCATTACATTTATTTTGCCAATCGGCGCATGCCTTAAGACAAAGTCTACATTGGATCTGAGAACACTGTGCGGTGTTTGATCTTTTTGTGTCTACTATAGGATCCTTTCCGACGCGGATTACTTGTGTTATCTAGACATATCTCCTCATGGGGTACGCCATCCCTTTCATTTGCTTAGCCGTTTGCCTGTTGAAACGGCAAAGTCAATACATTTGTTCAAAGTTAGTTCGCTTTGAAGAAACAAGTCTCTAATTTTCAAGCTAAACTCTCACACTCAAATCACAACCGATGACAGAACAACGTGGTCTGACCACATGAGTGCCCATGTGGCATGTATCGTTACATCTACTACGCTTTCAAACTTTCTTTTGAGATGCATAAAAATGCAGCAGGAACGTTTGGAACGTCAGCGATTTCGCTGTAACAATTTGGAGAAATAAGACAACAACATTTTACTGACCTCAGCACATTCGGGGACTTCACTTAACCTCGCTTCACTCATATCTATTTGCGCAACCTTGGTAAAACCGATATACACTACACAGCGCAATTAGATGTCAACGTTTAGTTCTAAACTAGCTGATTTGTTTGCTTTGTTTTAGAAAACGTGTCTTTGTATCAACTGGTATAAACAAATGTGTTTATCAAAGCTATTTTTTAAGTCCAAAAATATTTATGAAAAATAACATGCATGTTGTCCATAGGTTAGGCCTGCTGCGCTGCATTGCAAAGAATTAATGTTTTGTTCCTATAAGTCTGCTCTCCTTTCTCCTCTCCTCTTCTCTCAACCCTTCCCCTGTGCTCTCCTCTCTTCTCTTCTCTTTTCCTCTCTTCTCTTCTCCTCTCTTCTCTTCTCTTCTCTTCTCTTCTCCTCTCCTCTCTTCTCTTCTCTTCTCTCCTCTTCTCTTATCCTCTCTTCTCCTCTCCTCACTTGTCCTCTCCTCGCCCCTCCTCTCGTCTCCTGTCCCCTCCTCTCCTATCATCTCATCTAGCCTTCTCTCCCCCTCCCCTTTCCCTCCCCTCCTCCCTAATCCTCTCCTCTCCACTCCTCTCCTCTCCCCTCCTCTCCCCTCTCTTTTACCTCCTCTCCCCTCTTCTCCCCTCTCTTTTACCTCCCCTCCCCTCCTCCCCCATCTTCTCCTCTCCTTTCCTCTCCTCCAATCCTATCACACACACCCCTTTCCCTCCCGTTTGGACATAAAGGTCCAAATACTGCTGTACTACTATGCAGCTAACCATACTATTGTTAAAACAGCATTTATGCGCATTCTGTAATAATTTTGTCAACGAAAGCTGTGTTGTCTTTTTAGGGAAGCAAAACACGAAAGAGTTGTAGAAATCATTGATTGCATTTTCCTGGAAAATCAGCTCGCTCTTGTAATGGAGTTTATGGGTGGTGACAACCTCGGGAAGTACCTGCAGAGGACACCAGGTCGAGGACAGGACAAGGAGTTTACTGTTCGGTTTGTGGAAGACATCGGTTCGGCCATAGCTCATCTTCATTCATTGAAATTGATTCACAGAGACGTGAAGCCAGATAATATTATGGTAAGTATTACTTTTCTCTGTAGTTCATAGAATGACACTTTTTAAATCATTTACATTAAAGTAGCTTATGCCAGTAAATACAACAATTTCAAGAATCGCAAAACTTTTGTGACATGTTACGTGTACATAAACGGTACAAAAATTTAGAAAGAGATCAAAAATAACTATTAGTTGTGCAAAGATTGTAATTATGGCTTGCACTGTCACGCCAAAATCTTCAAATTTCCCTGATCGTTTAGAAATGTGAATTTTGCCGACGTTGTTGCTATTTACACTTACTTTTGTTTAATCAGTGACACACGAAGGGTAAACTTTCAGGGGTCGACCTACATGTACAATTTTTTAGCCACTAGCAATTTTTTGCTAGTGGCATAAATTTTCACTAGCAAAATTCTAAAAGCCACTAGCAAAAATACAAAAATGGCATTTTTTCAAACAAAGGGAATGTAAATATTCCCCAAGGCTACGCACGAGATAACGCACGTGGAGAAAAGTGAAGATCTGCGCATACTCGCTGCGCACGCTGTTAAACGATGTACTTCTGACCAAATAGAAACCGGAAGCCATTGTACTCAGTTTCGACTGTCGTCCTTCACACAATTTGCCGGGAAAATATGTGCACAAAAACCTTAGTAAGTTTTAATTTCACATTGCAAATCAATTTGATGAGAATTAAGTCAACTTGCAGAAATTTGCAAGTGATTGATTTTATTACTCGCAAAAATGAAAAAATCCGGAAAACCCACTCGCGAGTAGCGAGCGGCTAAATCGAGCCCTGCAAACCTTCAATTTCCTTCAGAAAAAGTTTAAACAATGCGGCTATAAAACACAATTTTTGTGGGGGGCCCTACCATTTTTCATTTGCTTGAGCCACCGATTTCTTCCACGTTGTGACGGATTTGTGCCAGTTTTGCAAGCCGATGTCACAAATACTTGTCAGGGCCTATTAACTCTTGTATTCTTATCAAAAATTTTGGTTTTTTTTCCACATCAGCTTAACAGTGGCCCGAAAACCCACTGTAGTTACCTTTCGATTGCATTTCTACAAAAGAGTCGGCGAACCTCAATTTTATTTCGTCAAAACTGGTTGCACAAGAAAAAAACGTTTTTAAGAATGTTTAAACAAACGTTGTCAAGAGATTTTGGTGCTATAATAACATTACAAAATATTAATGTTGATAAAAAAAAACGAAACTAGGCGTATTTGGGACCCTGTCACGTTGCCATGACAATAAAATGTCAGTGGAAGTACGAGGGGTGAAAAACTGAAATGAAATTGGAACATCATCTTTGAACAGGTACCAGCAGTCTTTTACTACAAATAAGCAAGTCTACCATAAAGTTCAGCTGCAATAGAAAACGAAAAAACTGTTTTGAACTATTTAACGTTTAATTCATTTTCGGAAGAAAAGCATAAATCAAGAAAGGGTAAATGCAGCTTTAGCAGGTGAGAAGCGCAAATCAAGAACCTTAGAACTTTTCTTGTACAAAAACAGGTTAAACATATTTTTCGAGAATTAGAGAAAAAGAACAAGAGAATTAAGTTATTAAAAGTCCGATGTTTTCCAGTTTTTAAATTTACTAATACTCGCAAATTCTTCCTAAAAGTTGCAGTTGATAAGCATACTATGAACAAGAATCATTTATATCATCTGCTATATCCTATAAAAACAGATTTTTCACCTATGCTTGCTCTATGTGTGTACTCTTCTCAGTATCGTCAGGAGACAGGTGATTCATGTGAAATGTTCCTTTCAAACAGCTCTCTGAAGATTATAAGATCATGAAATTGGGCGATTTTGGCCTTGCACGTGCTACCGAAGGAACTGAGCAAACAAAGACTATGATTGGCTCTTACCGGTACATGGCTCCCGAGGTTATGAAGCCTGGAGGACACTATTCAATGAAGGCGGATGTGTACAGTTTTGGTGGGTATATAAAGAATTACAGGAAATGATAAATAATTAATGTGATACAGAGTATGGTACCCGATAAACAAATTTGCCGAACACCACAAAAAGACTGGACATGACGTCTACTAGAATTCTGAGCGGTGTAAAAAAGCACTTCTCAAACTGTGAACAAAGAATTGCTTGCTGAAAAGCTGCGTTACGAAGTTATAAACAAATTACCTGGACTCGTTGCTGTAAGACTCTACCTGCGGCTTAAGAGACACTTAACGTGCCGCAAAGTACCCAAGCCGCCGACAACCGCCACATCATTACAGACAACACCAGAAATGCAAACTGTCTCATCGACCTAACGCGCCTGACTCTTAAAGATGGTTTCCATGCAGGTTGTCCTACGTCAGACACAACCAATAACAGTCCTTCGCAGGACTGCACCAATCTGAACAATCAAACCAATCTCAAACAACACAATACTTGTAAACGAAAAAGCAAATAAGAAGTATTTTACCATTTAATTAGCTGTCGTCGCCGTGCGTACGATCTGCAAGACAGTAGTGTGGTAATGTCACTTGAGTGGAGCCATTTGGTAGATAAATCGTCCAAGTCCTTCAGCCCCTAGGCTCCGTTAGGGGGAGGGAAGGGGGGCGGTAAGGATTGAACAGGCTTCAGTTTGGTGCTTGATATATTTAATTGCACAACACGGACAAGAGTCCATGTCTACTGCACCAAAAGTATGATATAATAGGAAGTGGTTGGTAATTTTCCCCATCCTGTCGTCGGACGGATCAGTCTCGCCCTTGCAGTACGATTGCGGGAGTAACCCAAACTTAAGGCTGTTAATATGCATTAAAAACGTTTGATATATAACTAATCAGATGTCAAGTTTTCATAATTAACACGTGAAAGCATACAGTAGGAACAACAAATTAACTACATTTGGTAAAAAGAATTGCGCAAGTGCGGCATTATTCGTTGCAACAACTTTTGTATGCTTTTTAAACTAATTCTAAAACGCACGTTTAGAAATATTCGTTAGGTTTCCTGCACAACGACAGTTTAAATATTTAGAGATGTTGTTAAGTGTATAGTCAAACTGACTAAATTCAGGCCCCGTATGTGCTTGAATTTCTTTTGATAAATCAAATTTTTCTTCGGCTTTGGCCTCATTTCCACACGTGAACTAAAAAAACGACATGAACACCGGCTTTGTTGTTAAAAGTATTCCTTAGTGGAGCTTTTTCGAAACTTTGTTCTCATGTGCTAGTGTGGAAAGCGAAAAATTAACTATTCATAATTCTGTTGTATTGAATGTAATGTATTATTTTTTCGTGCGGACACAAGGCTTGTATTGAAGTATCCTGTCTGGATTGTGTTTTCACATGGGGATTTGGTAAAATGCTTCCTCTACATGGATATATTTTGAGATGTTCCGTTTTCAGATAAGACGTTTGTGTACGCGTTGAATTCTTGAAGTAGCTATACAGGTACAGAGAGCATTACAAACTTAAGTCAGATATATCCAGGACTTAGTATTAAACGTTCCAGTCTCTACACGCTTGACAACAACTACGAAAACAACCTTTGTTTGCACCATTTTTACTATAAATTTATATTTAAACAAATGAACTAATAACTGAGTTAGTCTAAATTTACTGGTGATTGGGCATGAAATGAACTATAAAGAGCGAATTTAGTAGGGTTCCCGTTAAAGATAGATACAGATAGTCCAATGTTTTTCTTGGGCAGCTTTTTAGTGGAAGTGATATTTTTGTGGAATTCTGTCCGGCAAGTATGTATTGTATGTATGTCTCTTGGTGCACTGAACATAATATGCTGCTTTGCTTGTTTGCAATCCAAGGGTTGTGTCTTATTGAGGTCATCAGTGGAACAGTGACATTTTCAAATGTCGCTCTCCATAAAGAGGTTTTTCAGATGAGGTCAAGAGGAGAGAACCCAAATATACCGGTATGTAGAATTTCAGATGTTAATTTTGTTTTGCTAGTTATTTTAACAATCAAATATGTGAAGTTCAAACAAAGTTTTTTGTCGAAAAGAAGGAAAATCAACCGATAACCATATGTTGAACTGGTGTAATATTTAAATAAATGGGCCAATGCTAATATTGTCATGCCATTTGTTAGCAACAATCGTTTCTATGGAACTCAAAACAAAAGTTTGATTTTTAAACACAGACGTGATCTATTAAACATGTGTTGAACAGTGTAACAACTCGCCATTGTATGCTTTACGCGAGTTTTATTTTAGTTGACCAACGCCAGTGTTACTACAACATATAAACAAAAAGCAGTTTGATTCAAGAAATGTACAAGCCAGAGCAAAATGATTAGGAAACAATTACCTACATCCATATAATTTTGGCTGAGGTACGAGTGTTTTAAAAAGTTTTGATTGAATTGCGTTGCTATAAAACATCAAAGCACAGGTTGTAAGATTTCTGTCTACCAGCAAGAAGAAATTGAGTTCAATTGCCTACTTGGGCGACCTTCCTTCGCCACACCGTCCATGCACAGGTACGCTAAGCTGTTGGTCTAGTCTGTACTGAACGCTCTATCGGGCGTCTAAAAAGAACCTACACATCTTTCGATAGTCCTGAGTATGCTAATACCGGTGTTGTGAACAAAGTCTCCGAGTAGTGAGGCTACGTGGCTTTGCTAGAAAATTTAAACACTGTGTAAATAAATAAACAAAGTTTGTTTTTATTAAAATCATCGACATCATTATTATTATTGTTATTACTAGCGGTTTCGGTTGAAAGTGAAGTGCTGCGAACGAATCTGGAGAACTGGGATATTGTGGAGAACATGAAGTACA
>JAOBRG010379586.1:0-11260 GCA_027574985.1 Umimayanthus nakama
ATTAAATTGTAGTTTCCTTTGTGCTGGGTGGAAAATTACAAAGTTGGTTTTTTCTATGTTGAGGGAGAGCTTATTTGTACAAAGCCATGTATGCGGAATATGAGTAAGCTCAGCATTTATGTTAGTTTGTAGGGTAGCAAGGTTTTTACGTTTATAGAATAAATTAGCATCATCACTTTCAGAAACGTCTTACCTCGATACTACTATTAACATTCGGGGAAATGGGAATGTAAGAATCAGCATTTTCGACAAAATGGAAGACTTTAGCTTCAAGCTTGTGAACTTTCCGTACCTGGACAGTAACATACCGCGGAATCCTGTGTACGGCGTATACATATCTCAACTGGAGAGATATGCAAGATTTTGCAGCAGAAAAGAAGGCTTCGTATACAGACACTGACGTCTGTCGTAAAAAATATCAACAACTCATGAAGTCGTTCCAAAAATTCTACAGACTTCACATAGACGAATTAAAGAAGTGTGGAACAGCGGTGATGGAACTAAGAGCGCGTTTTTTTAATTCTAAACAATTCTGGAGTGAGAATGCTTGGTACAGAATGCATTTGCAACATTCTTTCATTCTGCCCCTAAGAGCAGAATGGATAGAACAGCGTTCTGTCCATTCCGGAAAATGAATGCGGAATAGAAGAACGCGCGCATTTCACATTCTGGCCATTTTCATTCCAGAATTGTGAATAAAAAACCCGCGTTCTAAGATCATCGAAATTGTACATATATCCCAGCATGATAAAGATATGGCTCAACCACTTTGATCAGCCCCCCCAAACACATTTTTTGTGATTACTCGCCCAATATTTAACGGATTTTCCTTATTAAAAACATCAATTTAAGCAGCTAAAAAGGCTTATTTTACAGAGGGAAACATGCTTTTTGGCAAATTTGAAAATTTTATTGAGGATTTTGAAGCGTTTTTCAGCGCTTTTTTTAAACGCTTCGCAGGCAAGCCTTTTTTCGCTCTGGTTCGAGGAGAAGTATTACTTTGGTAGTTTATATGTTGAAGTTAACGAAACAGCTAGCAGTCCGTTGTCCCCGTGGTGGTGGTGGTGGTATAATCCGTCTTTCCGACAGATCTCCTTTCTCTCAAAAGCATCAGTTGAGGAGGGTGGCATGCTTTCTGCGGTTGCTGATCAAGTCTATACGTGAACGGCAATGACGTTGGCAGTCTGGACAGACATAGTCAGTGTTTGGCAAAGGTTGGTTTTGTGCAGATGTCAGGCTACGCAGGTTGGCATTTGACCGTGCTCAATTGTTGGAATGGGTTTTACGCAACATTTGTGAATATTGTCTGGTTTCCTTCTCTGTTTCTGGATAATTTTGGTTTTCCGAAGATACGCCAGGGGTAGCAAACGGTCTTAGCGACCATTGATGAGCAGGCGAGCACGGCATTACTTTTTACGAGTACGAACACTTTGACTTTTTGTCATCTACGAGCAAGGAGCAAAAAAATTATTTGGCGAGCAACAAGCAAATAAGAAACAATATGCAAACAATGACAAAGCGAAATCAATTTATGAAGCAAGTTGAAAATTGAGCTGCAGTGTCTACTTTATCACACCGGTAACACGCGCTGTCATCGGATTATCCAATGAGATTCGTCACAGCCCACCATACTGTCCTACTTTCAAAGTTTTGCCAAGCTTACGGCCAGGGTGCCTAGAGTTGTGGGTCGTCGCCTCGCGTGACAGATCAGAATGCATTAAGTACTGATATGATAGAAGCATTTGGGTTTTTTGTTGGAAAACAAGCAAGACTCTTCTACATTTGTGAGCACCTCGACAATTTGTGCGCGAGCATTCGAGCAACGGCTTAACTTTGCGAGTATTTCGAAAACTGGAGGGACCATTTGCTACCCCTTATGCCCGTTCTTTGAGTTTGTAGAATGATATTCTGAACATAGTTGATAGAGTGAACTGGTTAGGAAGCTTAAAGCTCAGTTTTCAAAGGCAGTGTACAAAGCTGCTTTGTTTTAAGTTGGACGAACCGTGACCCTGCACATTGTTTTGTTCAAAGTGTCAGCCGAAATGCTTTTACTGGTTAGTTGCTAATATGCATATATCAATACCTTTTGTGTTTTGTGCAGGGTCGAGGTCAACGAACATAAAAAAATACAGAACAAAAACATATAACAAAGAAACTGACCAAGTTTCATAACCAGTTCGCTATATTAACTATTTTTCTGAATAATAAATTTCAGAGGTCTTCAGACTCCCTTGCCTCAAAAATAAGTGACAAAATGCGAACGTTGATGAAAACCCCGCACCGAATTTTGCAATTGTTAACTGACTGCCACGAACCAGAATTTCTACTGCCGGTGGTTTTCATGACTACATGGATTCTAAGGCAGGGATTTTTTGTTCCTTTTTTTTTATCGGTGAACGTTTTTGACCAAACAATTTGTCATACAAAATGCAGTGTTAACATCTTTTCAAAATAGAGTAGGGAAACTATAATAATGTATTTTTTATTCCCACAACTTTATCAACATCTGTCTGAATTCTCTTTGCAAAATATTTTAAAATAGAAAGTACCAAATAATTTGATTGGTTTATTGATCATTGACTATGTTTTTTCAACTTGTTTCTTGAAAATATACGAAGAAATGCACATGCGAAACGTGTCACTTGGCACTTTTGGGGCATGGGAGTGATAAAAAGCAGAAGGGTTTTGTGTTCTACAAGCCGAAGACTAAGAAGCAACGCGAAAGTGGTTTCAGAAAAACGAAGCTGTAATGACAGTCAGTAACAAAGAAGAACTAGAGAATGAAATAGATTTCCCTGTGTGAGACGTATTGAATGTCAGTTTCTTTAATAAAGACACGTTCGATCGGTTATCACAAAAGAACTGACTCAAAATATACATAAATAACGTGACATACTTGCACGGTTTTATGCACAGGCGCCAACGGCTGGACACTGAAGTTTAAGCAAATGTATCGAAATAAATAAAATTGCTTTTAAAATACTAACTTTCAGTTCGACAGAGCTATTTCAAGAAATAAATAAATAAAGTTTCAACTCAGTTTCACTTTTCACCTTTTCAGATGTCACAGGATGCTTCATCTTCTTTTTACAAGGCAGTTATCTTCAAGCATTGCCAAACTTGCAGCTAAAAGTAACTGCTCCTGGAGCAAATTTGACAAAACAGCTACTCACCATACCTCCAGCGTGACAAAGCCAAAACGGATGTCCGCCTTGATTCCCTCTCCGCACGCATGCATTGTTTCGTTTACTGACGTTGAACTAACCTGCGATCAGGCCTTTGTGGGGTCGAAAAAGAATAAAGAGTAAGAGAGAAAGAGATCTAGAGAGAAAATGAAACGATGCATGACACAAATTGTGTCAAACTGCTTGTATTTACATCCAAATTTCTGAAGTAAGTCTGATTGGCTATTTAGCAATAAGACAGACATGCTAGCTTTCTCATTAGTTGCCTAACAACACATCGACTTACGGTTTAGAAAAGAGAATTCAATGAGATTGGCGCGGTGGCCGATAAATTTTGTTGGGCTGAGAAACTCGATCGAGTTAAACTGGTTCGAAGGTTTAAAGCTGTAGCAAGAACAAAGCATCAAGGCATCTGCCCTAGGCCGACCCGATGATCTTGTGATCTTGCCAACAGGCTACGGAAAAGTATCCCTAAACCAAATTTTACCAAAAAGTCTGCAAACAAGTTTGCATTTTGCATGAGAAGAAAGAATAAAACAGGAACTGCTTTGTGAGTCCCTTAATAGAGTAAGAAGCATTAAAGACTAGTTTCTGGTTAAAAAATTGGGGCTTCAGTCTGCTTGCTTGAAACAGACCTCACAGTCGGCAGACGTAGACCGTAAAGCTGTGGAAGGGCGTGGTTTTCAACTAAACTGATTTTCGGCAAAGGCCAACAGTCCGGTGGCTTTCTGCAAAACGGAAGAACCGTCAAATGTTTTAAAAATGCTTTTGCCCTGGTTGTTGACGGGTACACACACACTGTAGAGACTTGGTAAGAATTTTTCGAATTCATTTTTTTAAAATATGTTTTCTCGTTGTCGTATTCAAAATATTTTCTCTCGATCTCCTCGCTGAGTGTCCGCAGTTTGTTTATCGATACTAGTAGCTAGTGTAACCGTAGGTTTTTTATTGGACTAACTTTTACTCTGATAGAATGTCGTTTAGCTGCTAAATGGTTCTTGAATAAAGAAGCTTCGTGTATCTGCTATTTGTTGTCTTCTTTTTAATCTTACATACATGAGTTGTATAGTCAAGAGCAACACTGCAATAACTAAACAAGCGCAGTTGCAAGTAAACATGAAGCGTGTGTTACATAGCACTTTAGCTTGGCAGAGCTTGTTCTACTTCACTTTTCAAGTTGCAGATCATGCGAAAGTGGTAACTTATTTTGAAGTCTTTAAAGCTTCTTCCATCAAAGTTAAATAACGTAACTAAACACACATGATGTGACTTGTCACTGTTATTTCACCGGTTTGCCAAAACCTCTCTCAGAGGGAGAAAATCCATTTAGGCGGTGATTGCCGCCACTCGGTAGTTTATTTATTTCTATTAGCGAGATTCCTAAATCGTGTTTGCTTGATCGGTGCCCTTTTTAATAGCATTTACACATTTGCCTGCAAGCAAAAAAACAACGATCTTCCTTGTACACTTTTTGCTGTCACAAAATCACTTTCGTGTCCTACAGCAGTCGCTTTTGCGATGTCAACAAGAATATATATTTAACCTGCGATCGCAGGTTAGCAAGAACAATACTCATGGCACATGTTCAAACCATTTCTAAAGTTTCTTTATTTTGGGTTTGTCGAAACAGAACGACAGAGTACTTCGCCTGGTTTTCGTGATAAATAAAAAAGCGCGGAGTTTTGACGCACTTGTTTTTTGACCTTTTCTGCAGATCTGCATACATAATGCGTCAGCCGTCAGATATTTGCAAACATTGTCTTCGTCTACTTTCGGTAAATTTTGATTGACTCAAATGTGACAGGTCATGTATTTTTCGGGAAACCAAAGACTAGTGCATGAGCAGAAAGCATTTTGACGCAATTTGTGTCAGACCTTCGTTTCATTTTCTCTCTTACTTTCTTTACTTTTTTGGCGCCCAAACGAAGGCCTGATCGCAAGTTAACGTTGGATGCTTACTTTCTATTAACGATTACAACTTTATTTTCGTTACCTATACTGTCGTTTGTTCAGTAAATGTGCTCACATGGTGGGTGGCTCCTTCTAAAATGGTCTACAATTGGCGAAGGATTTAATGGAACCGAAAACCAATTGAAGAATTGCACACGTTTTATTTCAGAAACATTATAGGAGTCATTTGATGAAATTTTTTTTTAGATACGGAGAAAAAAGTCTCTGTTTCCGAAAAGACCCGGCTACGTGTGGACGGTCAAATATGAACAAAAAACCCTATGTGTAGACGCAGATATTTTTTTCAAATACGGAGGAAAAAATCTCCGTTTTCGAGAATACCAGGCTACGTGAGGACGAGGCCTAAGTACAGTATTAATTGTACCGCACAGATTAAAATAGCCTCAGGAAAAAAACTGAAACTAAAAAAGGTTACCAGCTTTTCGATTGTCCTCGAGAAAATTTCCATATTATCGCTCACGATCACCGGATCGCTGAAATCACTGAAGCGCAGGATCGCACACAATCGCTGACAATCGCCCGATTGTTGATAAGTGTTTCCAAATTTTGAGTTATCGCTGACGATCTGTGAATTTACTTACAACCACTGGCAATATTTCCAGCAATCCGGCGATGGTGAGTGATCATATTAAAACCAGGCTCACGCCAGGAAAAGTTTATCAGTCTCCTGCCTCAAAAGAAAGTGTATGTGTAGTCGACCTGTAAAAACAAATACCAATGCTAATGTATGTATATACACAAATAATGGAAATAAAGTTGTTGTTGCCAGGCTTAAGAAAACAACCTGCCTGCTAATTGGATTGTTGCTTTTAGTGGGTTTGTCCGACGAACTGCCTGTACACAAGGCTTTCTTTCTTGCTGTCTGCCTGTACATGTCTATTTGTCTAACCAAGGACTTTTCATTTATTATTTTTTCTTTCTCCTACCAAATTTTTTACGAGACGACGTTTCCGGATCAATGTCTTCGTTTCTATTCATTTTTTAAAACAATTTAGCAGATAAACACAACCACTATTATTTCCAGTTCAGCTTTTCTCCTTAATTTGTTTCAAACGCCAGACGTTTTAGTTGTAACGTCCGCCCCATCCTTGGAGGAATTGGTGTTAAACTGCTGACCTTGGTGACTTTTCAGACTCGGGTTGCTTGAGAAAGAGTGGACTTTAGTGTGTGTCTTGAGAGCCACGAATAGCAGCGCTCCTATAATCGACAACAATAAACATATATTTAAATAAAATATAATAAAAAAATTAACTTATAAATAACTAAATAACTAACTAACTAACTAACTAAATAAATAAATAAATAACTAGCTAACTAACTAACTAACTAACTAACTAACTAAATAAATAAATGAATGAATGAATGAATGAATGAATGAATAAATAAATAAATAAATAAATAAATAAATGATTAAAAAAATAAATAATTAAATAAATAAATAAATAAATAAGAAAATTTGTTACCATGGCAACAGCGGCTAATTTATTGATGATTGTTACTATGCAAATTAGTAGGTGGGTCATAAACTAATTGCATGCCAAAGAGCGCGTACTTAACTTTAATCGTTTCATTAACCTTGTGGGGAGGGGTTCAACGAAACCCCCCTTACGATTCTTCAGTTTTATAAAAGGGGTTATCACATTTCAAAAGATACTAAAATAAATAATTATGGGGCACACGGTTGTTTCAGCTAGACCGATAGCAGAACTTTAGTTGGCGACCCAAATTTAACTTATGACATAACCGTCAAGTTATAAACTAGTTAATAACAAACAGAGATAGGACGCGACACTAGCAAAATCTTGCGTTGGTTTATAACCAAACTGCAAGTGTTGATGGATATACTTGCTAAAGTATATTTTTTTGTATTACCACAAGGATTAAACATCAAATACTACAAAGACACCGAAGTCCGATTACCGTTAACAGCGATAAAATTACCTCGGTGTCTTTGAAATATTTAAACTTGACAGCTGTTTACAAGAGTGGTTTGAATTATGAGACGTTTCCAGTGATCACTCAAACACGTCGATAACCGGCCGTTGCAAGTTACATTAACAGTAAATATTGCTGTACATGCACGGAACCACTGAGTGTGTAAATTTCATGACGTTTAAAACACGGCTCTTAGTGTGACTCGCATTGTTAGGTCCCACTTTAGTACACAGAAGTCGACGCGTAACGTCATATACAAAATAACACTTAAACTGGCAGGGGGGTTCAACGAGCCTCCCTCGATTTTTGTGGTCTTAAGATTTTGCCCCTTGACCAATTGCCAAACGCTTTTGCATAACTGTTCTTCGATAAGAACACATCTTTTGACACTAATTAAGTGACGTCATCACTGAAGACGTCATCATACTAATTGTCCAAAGTCAGATTTTTTGAAAAATACATTCAATTTTTTTCGAATAAAAATGATTAAAAACTCCTAGTTATTCATATTTTTCTACTTATTTCGTAGTTTTTGCATATGAAATGTTGTTTTCTATCATTGCCAATAAAATTTCTTAATTTTAAGCAAAATCTCGAAAATCCAAGATGGCGGCCATTGGCGGCCATCTTGGATTATTATTTTTGTTACCATGGCAACAGCGGCAAATCAAGTGATGATTGTTACTATGCAAATTAATAAGTGGGTCATACACTAATTGCATGCCAAAGGGCATGTGCATATTTTTAACCGTTTCAAAAATCTTGGGGGGCGATTTAACGACCCCTCCCCCCTTACTTGTATATGTGTGGCAAAATAGCCTGCCTGTTTAAGGGTTATAGCATTTAATTTAACGTTTGTCGAATACCTTGTGGCTTAATGGTAAGAGCACTCGCCTAGCGATCACAAAGCCGCGGGTTAAAATCCACAATGAACCATCTTTTTTCAGAGTTTACTTTCGTATCGCATACGCACCAGAGCAACACTGACTACTGTACTAAGACGCGAGGGCGAATTCAATAGCACACCTCAAATCGCCGAAAAAATTGATTATAACAATATTTCGAAAAAGATAAAACTAAAAAAAACAGTCTCGAAACCTCAAATCGGCCCTCAAGGGTGCAGAGTAAATAGCAGTTGCAGCCGTTCTAAACTGCTCGCATAAAACGTTGCTCGATCAACAAAAATATCTTTCTCTGGTCGTTGCTTCACGGTGGTGATCTTCAATTAAGTCAAGTTGGAACAATTCTGCCTAAACTTTAAAGAATCGGTACTGTGTTTCTTTTGTCTTTGTTCTTTGCTGAACAAACACACGAATATTTACCGGTTAGATCTGTTTAACACCATAAGAAGACTAATAAAAGTTAAAAATAAATATTTACCCTGAAGACTGTTTAAAATGACAAATGGGTACCAAATGAATGCAGTTTCGTCAAAAGCAGCAGCAAAGCCTAGTGCCCAGGTCAAACCGAAGATCACGGTAAGCTTGAGGCTCAGGAGAGGAAGATCCAGCTGTTTTGAGTTTACTGGTTGTGTCCTCTGCAGCGAGTAAAGAACCAAATGAAAAATGAACCCGATCAGTACAGTTAAACTCCAGATATAAGCACCTAGATTTTTCAAGTTAGCCTATTAAAATAGTTTCCTATGTTAAAGATTCTTGACAAAAAACTAAGTTAAATGACTTTTTAGGACAGAGGCGGTTCATTCACAGAAGTTGTGGTTTATATCAATAAAGTAAAAATGATGTTCAAAATGAAAGTATATGCTTTTGTTAAAAACTTCCATGTACTTTAAAGCTACACTGATTGTTTCTTACAATTTAAACAAAACACTATAGAGAACTGTAAACAAGTCCTTTACATAAACATGTTTGCTTTTCAGTTTTACCCATTTTATTGTCTTGGTTGAACTAAATGTCATTACAGTTACTTACACTAGAGATTTCGATGTAAAATTTTTTACCTAAGAAATTGTTCATAACCACTATTATTTTCTTTAACTTTTATTTTTTTAGTCTTGACTTTGATTGATCAAATGTTAAAATGATTTGAAACTCTGGAGTTAACAATTATTTTTTGTAAAGGGGATTATAAACAAAAAAATCAACCTAACAGGCTTTAAAACTCTAGGCTCTTTTACGTGGGGTTTTATTAGGTATACAACTGGTATTTGTAAAACGGTTTAATAAAAATTTAAGACTACATCCTCGGGATCGTTAGAGTCATCTTAAACGCTTTAAAAGGAACTTGTGAAGATTAAAATCAATCTTCAAGCAGTCATTTTACTGGCTATATGCCTAATAAACGTCTATTTGCTATAGGTAACTTGAGTTTTATATTGCTGTTACCTGACTAGTTTTTTTAATGATGACGACAGACAACACGAGAGCTGCAAGATTGAATGCGAGTATGACAGCCACTGGAACACACACCACGTACAGTAGAGCTTCGCCGTGGGATATCCAGCAGCTCCTGAGAGACCCTGTTTGGTATAAAGGTAAATGAGGTCCCATAGCTCCTGTGATTACTCAGTCCTATGATAATTGGAAGTGGCGTTCTTACAAAGGGGAAGGGAGCAATTCGAAAGCTCTTGTGTAACACTATAGCTATGATGGTTTAAAAAGAGTGTAATTTGGAAGAAGCATTAAGTTAAGGCCTTTGTTATCTTTTGATTTAAAGAAAGATTAATGTAAACCCCTGGCTTCATTTAGTGTACACTTTTTATGAGAGGATCTGTACGGTCATCAAAACGGAAACCTAACATTTCAAAGTTAGAAACCTTAAAATTGTAAATGGAATGTAGTTAGAAGGGTAAATTCTTAAGAGGTTTAATAGTTTGCCGCCCGAGCAACAATGAGAAGCATACAAGAACGTAGCTGGACTTTGTTAAATACCGAGCACTGGATATTGAAATTCCGGTAATCTGATTGGCTCCCTACTCACAGTTTAAATCCTATATGCTGCAATATGTCCAAATATGGAAACTGAAAATTTTATCACGGAAAATTCCCCCTTAAAATGGCCGAAAACTCGACTCGGTAGAAAATAGAATTCCAGATATTTTTATCCAGTGTTTGGTATTTAATAAAACAATCATTCCACTCACGCCTGTTGGATATGAGCTTATGATAGCCGACTCGGTGCTTCGCACCTCGTCCGTTATCTAAAAGCTCATATCCAACGCGTGCTCATGGAATAATTGTTAATTATACAGAACAGATAGCGGATATAATTTAACCCCTTTTCCACCTTGGGGGGGGGGGGGTGCGGAAAGAGCCAGCGCCGAACCCCTATTTTGAGAACTTCCTTAATAATAAAGTAATACCAACCGAATTAGGCCACTTTTACTAAAAGTTTTTAGACAACAAGATTGTGGAAAAATTTTACCTCAAGGGTATTATATGTTGCTATGGCAACACCGTTTTGACACCATGTTTACTCAAATTTTGAGTTTTTCAGTATTTTTCTCCATTAATTCACAAAATTGTTGAAGCAAGTGCTAACTATTGTTCTCAAAGGCAATTAATCGATATTCCCTGTAAAATAATTTCTATTACACGTGACCTCTGACGTCATAGGTATTGCGCATAACCCTTTCTTGAAATCCAAGATGACGGCCGTATACTTTGCACTTTGTCAAAATTGAAAGCTTTTCTCGGTCAATTTGCATTTGAAAGCATTGAAAACAGAACTAAAACGGTTTTAGTTACACTATTAGCGTTAAATAAAAGGAATTTGAGTAAAATTTGAAAGCTATAGTTTAAGAGCTAATGCAAGGTTTGAACATTAAACTTTCGCTGAAAAAATCTCTGTTTGTATTACTCAATGTCTTAAAAATAATATTATTTATATTAAAATGGAAGTTTAATTACTTTTTGTACCGTTGATTTGTCAAATTTGAAGTCAGAAACGTCTCTCAACTTTTCTATTTTGATTAGGAAAATTTTGGTAAAAATCGAAAATTTTTGCAGTTATGACGTCATACGCCAATTAAATTACATCAAATTGATTAGTTTATGATTATCTACTACCTCACCAAATTTCATGTCATTATCGTTAATAGTTTTAAGCCTGGTTCACATATGACGGAGTCACGCCTGCGACATGTCGTAGACAGTTGTAGACAAGGTCGCCGTTTTACCTGCGCATATGTGAACATGTATCGCAGTCAT